>CAODLS010442746.1:0-22365 GCA_948243855.1 Flueggea neowawraea | reverse complement strand
AGGATGAATGGAATCTAGCTTTGATAGTATATGGGTTGCAACTAGCCCTCTTACTCTTTATATATGAGTAAGCAAATACTGCTTATACGTAGGCAAATACTTGCATATTACTCCCTTTAGTTAGGCCCTTTTCCCTATTGGATTTACAAGTAAATGTCTTGTTCACTCACTTGCTCCTCGTAAGGCACCATCCGATGCTCGAGTGGTACGAGTTGTTATAAGCAAACTCTACCAACGGTAAGTGAAAATCTCAACTCCCAGTAAAATCCATAGCGCACGCCCTCAACATATCCTCCAAAGTCTGAATCGTACACTCGGACTGCCCATCTGTCTGCAGATGAAAAGCAGTACTGAAATCCAATCGAGTACCCAACTCGTCCTGAATTTTATGACAATTAAAAATAGTTTTCTAACATTTTTATTTCTATCTGGAATTCTGAGTACTTTTTATTCTCATTTTGTATTCGTTTATATTTAATTTGTTTTTGTTTGCACTAGTTTGTACTCATTTTCGTATGTGCAAAATTGAGAACAATTTGTTCTCATTTTGTACTCTTTTGTATTTCAAATTCTGAGTACATTTTGTTCTTATTTTTTACTCATTTTCTATTGTATGAGCAAACTTTTCTGGTGTATGTTCAACTTTCTGACGCGTGATCAACAGGTGATCAAGCTTCTGACATGCAGTCAAAAGATTGTCAAAAGTCAAATTTTGACATTTCTATAATTGCATTAAATGAGATTGTATTTTTGTATATATTTTGAATGTTGTTTCATTTTTGAAATTTAAATTTTTTTTTGGAAAATTTTTTAGGGTTTCACAAAAAAAAAAACAGCCGCATTACTAATTTAAAAATTGTCTCAAATTCGTCAAGTTGGGCCATGGGTAATCTTTTGCTGATATATTGTGTTTTTCTCTTATTTTTTCTGTTAAACACATTAGCCATGCAACACTTTCGTCGCATGCGCATAATTGATTAAAAAACTAACAGTGTTACAACAGATGCAAAACTAAGAATGAAATTGAGATGCTAAGTTTGTTTTCTTATAATATGTTTCAAAGGTTGTGCTAGAATTTATCAAAATAAAAAAAGTAAAAGATTGGAATTACAAAATTTAATAATCCTTATGAAATATAAGTTTTTTATTTTTTATTGTATCGTAAGTCACGTGGAGTACCACTTCAACATTATTTTCAATAAATAAGAAAGACATCACTTAGCGGAAATAATTAATGATTAATTAGATTTGACGCTATCTCAAAAGGTGATAGTATGTATATTTTAATTTTCAAAATTATTATTCGGTGGATCAAGTAAATAAAGATGGCAAGTTGCATTTTAAGTATTTGGTCGAAATTTCAAAGAATCTTTTGTTTCGAATATCACTACCTATAATTTTATTCATTGGTTTCCGGACTCCCACAGAGCACCAATACATTCCTGGATAAATCAAGAATAAATTCCTTTTCAAATGGCCTTTTTAAATTGGCTAAATTAGGTTGATTGTGTGGATGGACCGTTGTTTTCAGAATCACGTCAAATCCAAAATGAAATATATTGAAAAGAAATATAAGGATGCTTTATAAAGCATATAATGAAAACAAAAACAATTCTTAAAGAATCAAGTTTTCCTCCAAAGCTGACCTATTTTTTAGCGAAGCACATTTTGCCATTTTTGATACTTAAGTAAATGATACGTTCTTTAAGTAAATTTGTTTAAGTGAAGAAATATTATGGTACGCTCTTTAAGTGATACCAAAAAAGAACAGTTTGATCGTTATTATAATTTGTTCTATGCGCAACTGCGAAAATATTTCTTTTTTTTTTGGTGCAAGTAAGTAAATTCGAAGCACTTTTATTATAACGTGATTAATTTCGAATTTCAGACTTGAGCACTCATCTCAATTGATACCAATTAAAGTAGATCAATATCGTTGACAAATTAATTCAATTGATTGGATAATATTCTTTTCCAGTTGTCAACGAACACACTATATTCGGAGAAATAGATGAAACGTTTTAGATATTGAATATTGATTAGTTAATGAAATGATGCTTTATACATGCAACATCTCTCTACAAAATAACTATATCCTAAACATTAATCTTGTGGTTCCTTTCTAGATATACATGTTCTATCACTAAATAAAAAGATATTTAGTAAAACTATTTATGGATCTCTCAATTTGACAAAAAAAAAAAAGTGGTGGAACTAGAAATTTTATAAGCTAGGGCGAGTATAAACCTTCATCACAGAAGACGTGTTAATATGTTTTGAGAAATGAGAGAGAGAATATTAAATCATGAATAATAATAGAAAAATGATACAAATTTGATATTCACAGGCATTTGAGAGAAAGGAGAAATAGCTGTCTTAACTCATCCTTCAAACACCTCAACTGCAGTAATTCAAATCTGCCGAACAACAAACCTCTTACGTAGTGTTCACCACTAACAATGTAACTATGAAGAAAGCCAGCAAATAACATACAGTCAGCAAACACAAAATATATTAAGATACACTGCAATTTCAACCTTAATCCATATTTACTCTTGCATCATCCATGGTACGCACGATATTCATAATTACGTACTTTTTTTTTATTAAATATGCCTTCCCAATTTTGTAGGGTATCAAATGTCAAAGTATCTAGGTTTCAAAAAAAAATTACCAAGAAGATATATATATATATACGATTTATTTGATCTTTTATGACTATAGCCTATAGGACCTATAATATATTATAGATGGCCTACGTGTATAACTCTATCTTACCTAATATATAGTTTATTTGGATAGGAAATTTTACTTAATGTCGAAGCACATAAAAACAAATACAAATGAAACGCTAATCACGTATTAGAATGTCCTTTCAGTGAGCAGAAGTGCTGGACCAAGGACTCAAACGTTTTATTTTTGTTATATCTTAAATTTCTTTAAGTTTTTTTTTGCAAGACTTTGAATTTTACCGATTTTTAAATAAAATTATGCCACCTTACAACCAATGAACTTATAGGTCATTGAACTGAAGTCAATTTCAACATTAAAAAGTTGTGAATTCAATTCTGAACGAGAATAAATAAAACTGCTTAGCAAAAAATACACGCCACCTTGCTAATGGAGAAAAGTTTTTGATACAAGTAAGGTGTAGATTTATAGCATAAAATTAAACATTATACACTAAAAACAATACAAATATGTAACGAAATAGGACAACAAACATAAAATATATGTATTTAATCCCACATTATTTAAGTGGAGATGAACTCTTGAGTTTATGATTAAGAGGCAAGCATTCTTCCATAATGTGTTTTTGGGATGGAGTTAGACCCAAATTTAAGATGATATCAAAATCGCTCCTATTGTAATAGTTTAGGATGATGACTGATCATGAGTTGTCCTATACTCATCAGATGTCCAGCCTGGGCCGAGGGCGCAATGGGGGAGGGGATTGCCTAATTTGAGATGAACACTTGGATTTGTAATTAAGAAACAACCATCCGCTATAAGGTACCTGTTAAAGTGGAGTGAAGCCTAAATTTAAGAATAAGAATACATGAAATATAGGATTTATAACACTAGAAGTTACTATATATATATACTCATAATACTAATTATACTTATATGTCTATACTATATACAATAAGCAAATACATCTATACTCATACTTGATTAATTTAAATGCAAGAGCACAACGTATCACATCTATAACAAGTTTAAATACATTTACGAAGGAAGAGAACTACCAAACAGCTGGGGTGTTGTTTGAGGTCGGAATTGAAGTAGTTTCCACGATGAAGCACATGCAAGGCACGTAACTAACTTGAATCAACTATATACTTTGTCTCGTAGGTTATTTTATGTATATTTTATGTTAGGGTTCAGGCTTCTAAACAAGTAGTCGTAGTGTGGAGCGAAATCTACATTAAGAACTCCTCCATTAAGTTTAGTTGGGAAAATGGTTGCTAGCTACGTCTTGAATCTTGATGTTTAGCTCCTACTTATTCTGATAAATTATTTTTCTTTCTAAAATGCAAAAGTACGATTTCAAAAGGATCATATACATACCACACGAATTAGGGGTGTTTCTTTTATTTAAATTAGACAATGCATAGAAAAATTCGAGAAGCATACCCCTTATTGTTTGACGTTCATTTTATCATATCTTTAGAAAGCAGTTTACGTTTGAAAATTAACACAAAACATCAAATCACAACACAACTATACCAACTTAAAAAAATCAAAATGCGCATAAAAATTACCACTAAAAAAAATAGACCAAACTAACTTATGAAAAAAAAGCTCAACCAATGGCTTGTAACTCTTTGATGCTTGAGTCATCTCTAGTATGGGTCGAAAGATCGAAATCTAATGAAAGAAAACAAAAAATGAATAAAAAAAAGGCGCATTCAATATTTGTATGTACATTGTTTTACATAGAGTTTTTTTTGCAAGTCAAAAATTTTATTCATTCAAACCAAAAAATAATTTAATAGATAATACAGTAAGAAATTTGGGAAACCTCAACAACTCGATCTATTTTGTCAGTATAAAAAGTATGAATTGGTTCTGAGAATAAAAGATTGTTAAATGTGGTTTAATTTGTGTTTTTTTTTTTCTGATAACTAATAAGAGGTTCCAAGTTAATTTCCTATTGTTGTTTTTGAATTGGTTTATTAATATATTTAGTATCAGATAGAAACATATATTGGTATTGCAAATTCATTTGTCTAGAATGCTGAAAACTTTACTTTTGCTCCTAGGTTTCCAGCAGAAAATGTTATATGTTGATGTTAAGGGGACAACTCAAATTATTGCATTTCGTTTTTAACTACATTTTCCTAGAACGTCAAAAACATAGTACTTTTCAAAACAAATCTCAGTACTGCCCTGAAAAATTTTTAAAAACCAAAAACATCTTTACTTTTATGGGCAATGTATAAGTGGGGAAGCTCAGGCCAATTACTTAGGGTTTGGACCACCCTAGAAAAATTTAAAGGCCAATGGCTCCCATTTATGCAGTAGCTACATAATCAATAACTGTTTTTATGATTCAAATCAAGAAGTCTCACTATATTCCCATTACTGCACATGCAATTCAAAAAATATATCATTAAATAGGCTAGCTAGCTAGAAACTACATGCCTACAGGTGAAAGAAAAGAAAAGGTCAATTAGCCTATGGTCCCTGAGGTCTGCCAATATCTTAAATTGAATCCTTGTTTTTTTAAAAAAAAAAACTCCAATGTGTTCCTTGAGTTTTGTGGTTGTTAGTCAAATTCAAGAGACAAGCAGACTCACATTACATCAAGAAGATCAGCGCGACCCTGTATGTCAACGGCAAACCAGTCATTTTGCACCATGTCAGAAGGGTGACATCAGAAGAATGTGGGACAAATTATTTCATAACAGAGAGCGTTTATGCATCCATTGTGAAAAAAAATATGAATTTAAAGTTTGAGGCATAGGGTTCAGTTAGAACTCATGTCTTATTAGGAGCTTACGCGCATCTCGCAGAAAGAAATTATACTAGCAATTAGCAAAGATACAAACTTAAAGCACAACGGCTATATATCTCCAATAGGCGATAAAAAGACTTCAAAACTTAGCGAATGAAAAGACAAGAGGATTTAGAACAATGATTCTTATGCAAGAGAGACTTGTAAAAGAGCAAAGAAGTCTACATACTCAATATCATCACATGATTTACATTGGAAAGACAAGATTAATCATGGAATAGCTTATTATTAAGTAAACTTGATTAGATATTTGTTTCTATCATTGAGAAAGTGTTTAAAGTTCTTGACCAGTTTTGGAAAGGGATTGTAGGAAGTTCTCACTTAGCTTGAAAGTTATTTTAAAATTCTCACTTAGTTAAAAAGTGTTTGTTTTCTTACTTACCTAAAAAGTGTGTGCATTGGTGGATTTTCCCTTAAGTGGCATTATAGTGGAAATTCTATGTGGTACTAGTCACAGTTTGGTCAAACCATTATAAAAATTTTGGTCTTTTTCATTATTGCTTTCATTAATGATTTATTATTTGCTTAGCGTACACGCGTATGCACACACCGTTTTATTATCTAACCAATCACCTACTTGTTCGGTGTCTTGTTGTGCTTATTTCATTTAGAGTGATAATCTTGAAAATAACAAAGCTTGAAGAAATCTATCAACAAGGGTGTAAGATCAAATCACTAGTTATTCATCCTTTAAAGTATATCTTCAAAGTATTTGTTAGAGTTCTGACTTACATAAAAAGTGTGTGCATTGGTAGATTTTCCCTTGAAAGGCATTGTAGTGGAAATTCTAAATGGTAATAGCCACAGTTTGGTCAAACCACTATAAAAATCTTGATCTATTTCTTTATTGCTTCCATTGATGATTTTATTATTCACTTAGCGTACACGTGCGCACACACAACGTTTATTTTGTAACCACTCACCTACTTGTTTGATGTCTTGTTGTGCTTATTTCATTTAGAGGGATAATCTTGAAAACAAAAGGGGACAAACTCCTTGGCAGTTCTTGAGTTTTGGTTTATTCTCCCTTCTGGTCCACAAGTTTGGAAATAATCCACTCTCATCCATTGCTCTTAACTCCCTCAGTCAAATATAAAGAAACTATGATTCTCTTCTACCCTAGTTCGATTCTTTATGATTGTAAGTTTGGTGATGAACGGTGCTGATGAGTTTAGTGATCAGATTTTCGTTATATTCTATTAATAGAGTTAAGAGCAAGGGATCAGAGCTGCTAATTTCCAAAATTATTGACCGAAAAGGAGAATATGCCAAATCTCATGGACCGCCATGGATTTTGCCAAAAAAAAAATGCTTGAAGAAGTCTATCTACAAGGGTGTAAAATTAAATCAGTAGTTATACATCCTCTAAAGTTTATCTACAGTTGCATAACAACTCCCACAATTGGTATCAGAGTAGGTCTAAACAACAAAAAGGGCTCAAAAACCTAAAGAAAGGGTAGCAAAAATTTTTGGGCTTTCACTTATTCACCAAATGGTTTGCTTTATACCATCCTTCACTCTTTGATGGAACAAACTTTTCCACATAGAAGAAGAATGGCAATTTCCATGCAATCCCATAACATTACAATTGGGAAGATTGTCATGCTCAAAATACTTAGTAATGGTCTATATATACACAATAGAATTCCATCTTGTGAAAGTACAAAAATAATTTGTAAGATTCTAGAGAAGACAAATGAAGTAACAAGTCAAGCAAAAGAGATTAAAATCAATACGGTTCCTTATGATTATGAATTGTTCTCAATAAAAAGGGAATAAGAATCACCAACATGCTCAATAGATTTGCAGAGATCACCAACGGACTTGCTTCACTTGGAAGACAAATTTTAAGTTGTAAGAAAGTTAAAAAAAAAAATCTTGAGATCACTCCATAGAGAAATAAGGTCCACAATTTACAGGTATCATAGAGTCTATGGACTTAAATGCAATTGTGTTTAGTTTATTTGAAGAGTTCTCTCATAAATATTATGCTTAAAGTAGAAATCCCAAAGTAAATAAAAAGGAGAAATCTATAAATTTTAAGGCATCCTCCAAGTAAAATGACTCTAGAGATGATGATAGCTCAAGTGAAAATGATGAACCATCCGCTCTATATGATAAAAACTACAAGAAGTTCACAAGAGAGAAGAAAGAAAAGAGGCAACAAGTCAAGGAAGAGAGGCAAGTGAAAGAAGCACGAAGAAGACGAATGATATATGTGTGGAACTTTGAGGCATTATGTAAAGGATTACTACAAAAGCAAAAGAGCCTCACATGACAAGAAATCCAATAAAGGAGTGCTTATATCTAAATGAAGTGACAAAGACACAAGTGACAATGAGAAAGTGAATCTATGTGTCATGGCATCGAGCAATCACTGAAAAAGAAGCACTGAAAATGTCTTAAAATGTTTTAAAATGTCTTTGAATTATGTGTCTTTTTTATTTTCCATACTTTGATTATTGCTTATAAATTTTGGATATAAATGATCAGTGATGAAATTAATATGATTTGTGTTAAATTTTGATTGATATTATAGTTTGTTTTGATGTGTATGCATTGTTTAATTAATATTTATGCTTTAAAGTTGGTATCTTATTCAATGTTTTGGTTATTCTTGATGGATTGTGCTATATTTGTGCCATAATCAAAACATTTAGGGGATTTTTTAACTCTAAATACACCGTTTTTGATGTACACCAAAAAGGGAGAAAGAAATTGGATGAATTTTGAATTGGCTTAAATCATAGTATGAGAATGAAATCATTTTATGACTTAGTAAGAGGATGATAATGACATTTTTATGGTTAAGCTAACATGCTTTCAAGACAAGGAAGTTTTTTTTTTTTTTATCAAGCTTTGTTATTAAGAACAAAAGAGAATAATTCTAAGTTATGTAGAAGGCTTTGTCATCATCAAAAAGAGAGAATGTTCAAGCAAAGTGGTTAGTTATTTTGCAAATCACATCATAGTTTTCATAAATTAACAAAAAAAACATAATTTTGAATTATCAAAGGAATTTCATAAAAGAGGAAGAACAAACTATATCAAAATGATGCAAAACAAGAAAACCAAACTCGCATATCACGAAGCACGATTAATTGATAAACCTTCATACCTTGACACATCTCCCATAGATATCATTTTGGATCTTTAACTCAAGGTGATTAACATCAAATTTTGAGCACTTAGCGCTACAACTAATTGTAAGCCCAATATGACAATCCAAGAGAGGGGTGAATTTGATTATAACTAAAAAATTTAAAACCTTTTTGAATATTTTGTAAATCAAAACAGCAGCCAATCCAAAATACAACCAACTAAAATGAAATTAAAGAGATGAAGGGTTATGAAAACAAAGCTCAGATTTATAGTAGTTCGGTCCTCCTTGATCTACGTCCACTCCTCTAACTCACTAGAGAGTTTGAAATCCACTAACAATCTCCTCACTTAGCAAGTGGAGGGAAGCATTTACTCTTATTTTTAGATTCACAAGCAACTTTTAAAACTTTTTTTTAACTGGTCAAAACATGAAAACAAAAAGACTCTTGCTTTTACAAGGAATAAGCAAGAAAACCTATACTACCCTTCAAGCTTAAAACCAAATCTTGATTACAAGTGGATTTCCAAAGTCAGAGTAAAATCACACACAGATCCAGACAATAAAGATTGCAAGACAAAAGCTCAGTTGGTATGAAAGTACTCAAAAATAAATAGAGAGAAAGTGAAGAATCAAAATGGCAAAGCTTCGGTAAACTCTCAATAATGTTCATACCTTATATTTTTCTTGAGACGTCTATTTATATAAAACCTATGAAAAATAGTCGTTGTAAATCCTAAGGTAGCCGTTGTGACTCATAATAAAATTCTGATTTTAATGACATCAACACCTATTACGTGCATAGTCCAAACAATCATTAGAGCTCTGCGTGTGGTGTCCTTATTTTTGTGTGCATTGCCTGGACTCAGTAGCCACTGCCATGAAAACTTAAGCCACTATGTGCTTAAGACACTTGCTACTTGCGTAGATAATACTCTCCATGTGCTTAAGCAAATCCTTCAACGTGCGTTGTCGATTTCCAAGATCACACCTTTCATATATGATGTCAGCGTGTTAAGGAATATTTAAATTCAAATTCTCGAGGAGTGTATAACTGATTTATTAGTATCTAAACTTAGCCTCGTCTATGCGCTTAGTTCGCCCACTACGTGCGTAGTACATTTCCTTCAAAGGTGCCACCTTTATCCATCAACGTGCATTGAAATGGCTTGCTACATGCCTCTACCTTGATCTGATAGCCTTCTTAAAAATTTATCTTCTGTGAACAAAATCCTGACTACGTGTTTAGGCAAAGTGTTACGTACGTAAACTTTTTTCTGGTTATAGACCATAATACTTTGCATTTTAGCTACGTATGTCGAATCCTTCTCAACGTGCTTAGGTCAAGTTTAAGGGTTTTTGCCTTCTGATACACTTTATCTATACATGCATAGGCAAGTTGTATTGTCTTGCGAGGCTTCTTCTCTATGTGCATTACTTCTCGTCTACGTACATTGCATCTGGTCTTACGTGCTTAGGCTCCAATATGAATAACCGATAATGCCTCTGGCTTTATCGATGTACATAGATCATGGCACAACATGCTTAAATCATGTTGTTACGTGCGTAAGGGTTGTTTTACATGTTTAGCTTAACTTTTCAAGTGTTTTGTAAATCATCAAAACTTAAAAGGAATTCACATGTTGGCCATAAATGACTCAACAATCTCCCACTTTTTGATACTGGCAAAACATTGAAAGAGTTTGTACTCTCCCTTAATTAGTGCACCTAAAATTTAACAAATTAAAATTTTTTGATCAAGGTTGTTTAGACCTTGTCCATTAGTTAGAATGATAACAATTATAAGGGAAAATATTTAGTTTAAGCCAAGTATAGTACATTAGTTGGGATATCACTATTGTGATCAGAGACTCATGCCTTTTATTTTGAACAAAAGCCAAGTATAGCACATTAGCACTTATCAAATTCTTGCCCAATTGTCTCCCCCTTTTTGTCAAAATGAAAAAGGTGGGGAAAAATGACAACATATAATCAAAGCATAATTTAGGCAAAATTTGAGACAAAATCATACTATCGTTAAGATAGATAAATACAGTTTCAAAGATCCAAAAAGAAAAAGATAAACATATACATAATATGCATGATATGTATGCCTGAAAAAAATATGGATCCTATGCCTATGAAGATCACTCAGAAGGTTAATAAAGAATAATTTTCCAGTTATCTTTGCTGCTAAGTCTAGTTGATCATCAAAAGTTGGTTAATTCAAATTTGTCACTTTTGTCACATTCTCAACAGGATTAGTAGGCTCATTTACAACCTTCTCAACAATTTCTTCAAAGATACTTGTGACTGCACTTTGAGCAGTTTCTTCTGCAAAATTTTCAATGCATTTTGCAACAGCTCTTTGATTAATCTCCTATATGTCTTCTATTTCTATCACTTCAACATTTTTTCCAAGTTCTACCTCATGTTCTATCTCATATTCAATGAATTTTTTTGATGCAACACAAGGTACAATGTTATTAGATGCGCTGATAATCATGTCTTCTGTAATATTTTTGATGCAATTAGAAACTTTTGGCTGATCAACGTGCTGGAGGGTGGTCAATATTGAGATTTCTCTAATTTTTGATGATGAACAAAATGCTGAATTTGAAATGAGGATGATCAACGTACGTGTGTATATGTCACATACATGAGATTAGTCTCAAGTACGTGAGTTCGGCCGTGACCAAAAGTAAAGATCGTGACCTGAAACAGAAGCAACGAGGTTGATAGAAGAAGTGATCCTAACGTATATGAGACATAGTTCACGTACGTCATATAAAGTCATGTACGTGAGAGGTATTAAAAATGCGTGAAAAATGATCAAAATTTAAGCGGGAAAATTGAAGTCTTGAATCACTTGAATGCATGAAGTCATACGTACGTGTGACATGTAAAGTCATGTACGTCAGCCATACAAGACAAGATGAAGATTTCATCTTAGAGCATGTTTGTTTGAATTTCACGGGGATCGAGACAAACAGTAGAAGCAACGGTCAAGTGTCGATCGTTCACATACCCAAGAGTCAAAATTCACGTACATCACATTTATCTAAAGTACGTGAGATGGAGTTTTAAGTACGCAAGATCCTCCGAATTGAAAACAGAAGCTATTGGATGGTTCAAACATCGAAGTCACGTACGTCAGTTATAGTTCACGTACGTCAACTGAGAATCCGCTATGATCAACGTACGTGAATTTACTTATCACGTACGTGGGATGGAGCTCAAGTCAGGTCACGTACGTAAGATCATTGTCACATACGTGAGAATACTCTGACAACGGTCTGAAATTAAGAGAGAGGTATAAATACATGCTTAGGAGACCAGAAACAACCAGTTATCTATTTTCCAACATTATCAAGCCTTCATTTGTTCCTATTGGCAAATCATTCACATTTCTCTCAAGAGTGTTCTTTGACTTGCAATTCTTTCTTTACTTGAGAGTGATAGATTATACTTTTGTTGTTCATCTATAAATAGAATTTCATTGTAATAGAGAGATGATAGTTTTCTTGTTTATCTAGAAAACAAGGGTTGTATTGTTAGTGGTTTAATCTTGCACCTTTAAAGCAAGAGTTTGTATTGATTTAATCTAGCACTATTGAAGCAAGAATTTGTAGATGTTTAATCTTGTACCTTTTAAAGCAAGAGTTATAGTGGATTCAAATTCTCAAGGGGAAGCTTGAGGAATGGACGTAGACTAAGAGGACCGAACCACTATACATTACAGATTTGATTTCTCTATTCTTTCTCTCTTTATATTTATTGTTTGTGTGTATTGGATAAATTGTTCTTACTTTGTTTTTGCTTATCTTGAATATTTTGATAATTGTAAAAATATTTTTAAACAAGTTTTAAAAGTCAAAAATCCAATTCACCTCCTTTTGAATTACCATTTCAGGCCAACAAAGTATTTTTATATTTTAATAGAAGTGTAAGTAAGGATAAAAAAATATACAACTTATCTCTCTATCTTTTTAAATACTCCTATTTTTCTTATATTTCAAATTGGAATGTAAGCATTAGAACAAAATTTTTTAACACATTTTTTCTGTTCTTGTCTCATTAAAATTCAATAATCCTAAACTACCCCGTATTCTAATAACCCTTCTACAACGGCACACCAACAGCCTGAACAAGAGGAGCAACGTAAATTGCACACCAACAACGACAGCTTCAACAACGTGATAGGTTAGCCATCTCGCTCGTTTTCATCTTTTTTTGTTCTTGTTTTCAGTAACACTCTGTTTAATGATTTGCGTATGTTTTTGTTCTTTAACCGTATCTGTGATTTTGTGGGTGTAATGATTGCATACACTACTTGGTAATTTTGTTCTTTAGCAGTAAATCATTAGCCTACTGTATTATTGTTTAATGATTTTGTTGGTGTAATGATTGCATACAATGCTTGGTTATTCTTGTTTTATCCATAGTTCTTTAGCCTAATGTATTATTGCTTGGTTATTTTCTTGGTGTAACTAAAACAATATATTTTTAGATTTAGATAATGTATTTAATACAAATGCTCATAACTAATATATGTTAGGATTGTGTTGGAGTAATAGATGGAACACATATTTGTGCCTTCAAAGAATAAAAAGCACAGGAAAGGTAGAACGGATGAAGAAGTTTTACTTTTGAAGATGAGACTTGATAATGTTGCACAAGTTATTACAAATTTAATTACTGCATTTGTTAAAACTACAGTTTGTCAGCTTCTCATCCCACAAAGTGAAGTGTTGAACATATTAATTGATTTAAATATTGATGAAAAAAGTGAGGATGCAATATATCTCTATCTTATTGAAAAGTCAAAGAAGTTGGGAGCTCTTTTTAGATATCCCTTACTGTTTCAGATGATAAGACAAATCAATACACCAATTAATTGATTTAGCTTAATTTTTGAAGTAGTTTATAGAATATTTATGGATTTCAATATTAGCTTAATCAACTAATTTTGGTTTTGTTTTGGACTAGTTAAATTTCGTAGTTTTAAGACATAGACAAAAATTTTAGTTTTGTTTTAGACTAGTTAAAATTTAAATAAGGATGTTTTTGTATTTTGATTTTTAACATCATAATTTTACGTTCTATTAATTACTCTCCTCTTTTTTTTACCCTCAAACAATAATAAAATTTATGTCTACTTTTTTCTTCTTTTTCTATTTCTTTCTAATTATTACCATTTTTTTCTCTTTCATTAATTATCCTTACTTATACCCATTCAAATAAAGTGTCAGTGGTCAATACGGTTAGCTTTATAAATTATCTAATGTCATCTACACAGTGCATATGTAGTTTGCAAACTGTTCGGAAAAATAAAAATGCATAGCTGTTGGGGGCGGTATTCGGCGGTGGTGGCATTGGCAGTGTTGCTGGTATCCTCAACAGCTGACAGCGGCGGAGGCAGGGAAGAAGGTCTGGTTAGTCGAATCGCGTTTGGATCATGTGCCAACCAGAGTGCTCCACAGGTGAGGTCTATTTTCTTTCTTTAATTTAATTCAATTAATTAGTAGTATGTTGACGTTGAGGATGAAAGAGACGCAGAGCGCTTGATGTTGTTTGCTTTGTTCCCTTTTTGTTGCATTGGACAGCCTATCTGGAATGCAATCATTGAGTTTGATCCCCAAGTGTTTATCTGGATGGGTGACAACATTTATGGAGACATCAGACGTCCCTTCAAAGTTTTTGGAAAGGAGCGTACCTTCGGCCCTTGGAAGAATTCTCCAAGATTTATTCCTTCTTCTCACCAGGAAATGGAGTCCAGATACAATCAAGCTAAGTCTATTCCTGCTTATTCTAGTCTTCGAGACACTGCCAAGGTCCTCCTCCTCCTCCTCCCTCCTCTTCTTCTCCTTCTATTCTAGTTAACATTATGGTCTTTTTCATTCAACTATTATTTCTCTAACTTTGCAGATAATTGGCACATGGGATGACCATGATTATGGTTTAAATGATGCTGGAAAAGAATTTGATTGGAAAATCACCAACCAAAGGCTTCTCCTTGATTTCTTAGATGAACCTCAAGGCAGCACAAGGTCAGGAGGGACTTATTACATGCTACAGATGTATTCCTTTTCTGCTTAATAAAGTGGTCATTATGCCTTCAATTTGCTTTCATGGTGGTATGATCATCCTCGTTTAATTTATTTTAGGCGCAAACAAGATGGTGTGTATGCATCATATATTTTTGGTCCTGAGGGAAGAAAAATTAAGGTAGCTTGCGATCCCTTTTATGAGATTTCAAATAGTCTTTCCAGTGCCAAGTTTTGGTATCATGCTGTATTCATTGTCGCCTCTGTGAGTTTATTCTTTACTTCACTAAATAGAGTAATGAGTTCTTTTTGTCAGATGAATAGCTTCTATCACATGCCAGTAGTAATTAATTTGATTTTTCTAGGTTATCCTTTTAGACACCAGATACCATAGAGATCCTTTGCGTAGTGATGGAACTATATTGGGAAGTTCTCAATGGACATGGTTAGAAAAAGAGATTAATGGACCAAAATCAGCCATTACCATTATTGGCTCTTCTATTCAGGTATTGCAAATTTTCTCTCTAGATGTTGCAGCCTATATCACTGAAAGCTTGTATAATATACACGAGATTAAGGAGTGCACATAGAGACAAATACACATGACATGTGCATGTAAATGCCTGCAGAATCTCAAGTGCATGTTTACTCATACTTGCACATCAAAATGTTGGCTATTGAATACAATTTTGCTTTTTTATTTCTTATATGCTTGGATTGCTCTGGATTGATGATATTTATAGTTATTTTCAGTCTGCACCTTGCTTAATTTCATACTATAAAATGAAGGCATTGCCTGGTGATATTTTTTAGAGTGTCTGTGACTTGTGTTTTTTCCCAATAACCTTCACTTCTTTTAGATGCAATGAGGGTTCCAGGATTTTGTGACCAACTTGAAATTGCTCAACTTTCTAAGGACTCTGCTCCATTTTGTTATTTTCTTTTCATTGCAGAAGATAAACAGCTAGAATTACTTTGTACAGGTCCTTGGTTTTTTGTCTTTTGACATCCCAATATTTGGCATTGACATGAACTTATTGTCATTCAATTGATTTACTTTGATTGGGCATATTTTTCTAGTACACTGTAGGATGCTTGCTTTCTAGGTTTTGCCGCAGAGCACCTTTTTTTTTTGCATTTTTGGCAATGGTTAGGATAGTCAAGTTTTGGTGGGTTAACATGATTGCAGTCGTGTATACACTAATCTTGCACGATGACTAGTTTGGACCCTAACCAGTTTATAAACATGGTAAAGTTAATTTCTGCTGCTTCTTGCATTAGCAATTATCATGAATATTTTTTCACTGTATTACTTATTTTATAATTGATTGGATTGTCTTGTGAAATAGAAGTCATAAATACCTACCTGATGGTAAAGAGTTACATCTTTAACCAAGCAATCACGATATTCTTGTAGGATGAGTATCTAAGATTGTTGTGATATAACTTAATTTTGACACTTGTATGAGTACATAACATTTTATCTGTGAAGTTTTGGTTAATAGTGTGCCTCTGTTTCCCCTAATTTTAGGTCATATCGAATATTTCAGCAACCACTGGCCCATTGTTTTATTTGGAGTCATGGGGACGTTTTCCAAAGGAGAGGGATCGCCTTTTTAAATTAATAGCTGATAGCAAGGTTATAAATCTTCTTTTCCTTCTACAATGGCATAGTTCTGATTTGAAATTTATGAACAATGGTGCTAGTGATCTCAGGTTTTTTAACGAAAATTGGTCGAGGCATATTGTTTACTTCACGTCATCTTGAGTTTAATATTATGTCGTCCTGTCTGGTCTATCGTCTAAGCTTGAAAAATTTCTTGTTTATCTATCCATTTCCTGGTTCCATTTTCTTGAGTAGAGGGAAGGAGTCTTCTTCATCAGTGGCGATGTTCATTTTGGAGAGATCTCACGATACGACTGTGCTACTGGATATCCACTGTATGATGTAACTTCAAGTGGACTTACTCAAGCTGTGGAGAAGGCTGTCCCACCGCCTTTGCAATATTTAGTGAGAGTTGTGGCAAGGTTGACACCAACTACAATGAGAGTGATGGAGCAAAACTGCAGATTCAGGTCCTGTACATATGGTATGGATCACCTTTTGCCTTGTGCATTTTACCATTTCGTATGAGATGGCATTTTCATTTTTGCAATTTGCAATAAGTCGAATAATTTTTCTGCAGGACAACCAAATTTTGGAGCAATTGAAATAGATTGGAGAGCTAGTCCAGTGACATTGAAGCTCGAAGTCCGGGATGTAAATGGATATGCTGTCACTGCTGTTAAAATTCCTTTGTTGGAACTGCAATCACGTAGCACAGAGCCTTCGACATCCACTAAAGCAGGAAAATATCGAAGGCATTGCTCTCTTGAAGTTAATTTGCCATGGATTGTCAGATACCGCCTTACTATCTTATTTTGTTGTGCTTTCTCTGGTATTTCTCGTTCTCTTAACATGGTTTACAACTCCATTTTGCTGGACTTGACTGAATTTTTTTGTTGCATCTCCATTGGTTATGGAGATGATAAGGAAAAAAAAAGGTCTATAAGAATCTATTTAGGCGGTTTTGCTCAAGAAAGTTTACTTGACTTGCTCTATTCTATAGAAATTTACTGATTATGATGTTCTCAATTGCAAACTGCAGTTTTTCTTCTGGTTCAGATGGCCCTCCTTTATGCAGCTATATCCGTTTGCAGGCTGTGCCTCAAAAAATGCAAGCTAGATTGACTGACTCAGCGTGACATTAGAAAATTTAGGGTGCAATGAAAGCATACTTTCCTCTTCCTTTCTTGGTTGAAACAGGTAAAAGGTTTTTGGGTTTCTTCATCTTCTTTCTTGTTTTTTGTGTTTCATTAAAAATAAGAAGGCGTGTACACATCAAAGAGTAAAAAAGTATTTGATGGGCAGAGCCCAGAGTAGATGATTTAGGTAAGAAAACAAGGAGTTAATTATGTTAGATACCTATTTAAAAATTTAGATTTACAATAATAGCGCTTATAGTTTCAAAATTATAAAAATAGAAATTTTCAATTTTAATTTGTAAGAATATCACTACCAAAAGTTTAACTTTAAAAATGCTATATTTATAACGCAGTGGAGACTCCTGGAGACAGTTGGAGACCTTTTTTTGGAGACCCCTGGAGACCAGTGGAGATCCTTGGAGACCAGTGGAGATCTCTAGTGGAGACCCCCAAGTGGAGACCCCCAAGTGGAGACCCCTGTAGACCTCTAATGGAGATTTCTGGTGACCTTTTTCTAACATTTTTAAAATTTAGTGTCTGATAACTTCTATTTTTAAATTTTTTATATTTTTAATTAGAATAAATGTGTGATTTTCCTGAAAACAAGTGGGAAGGGCATAACAGATGTCAATCACTTCGGTTATGCGCCAAATAAGCACACATCCACGTAGGTTCTAAACATTATTTAATCTTTTCTCTCTTCAAAAATTGAGGTGTTCAGGTGTAAATGTGAAATAGATTGGATTAATTAATTTCTCTTGATAGTTGAAATTTAATAATATGTATTTTTCTTTTGGCAAAAATCAAATATTATATATTCATCAATCAAAGAATGTACAAGTATTACCCAGCACGGGTAGAAGGAGTGGCAAGGCAGTGAGTGTGGCATGGGGAGGCGCAAGTTCGAGGTGAGTTGCTCTCGGACCGCCTCGACTTACGCCTCATTTCCTCTGGACCTAGAGGCCTGCATTGTTGACCCGCATCATAAGCCCGGATTGAGTGGGAAGCCCCTGGGCTGGGACGTGACTAGCTTCTCTGGGGTTTACCTGACCTGGTGCCCAAAAGAAACTGGGTCGGTGGTTTCTCGTTACAAAAAAAAGAATGTACAAGTATTGACACTTGTAGAGAAAAACATCTTTCAAGTCTTAGTTCTTTTATTGAGTTCTGACTCACATCTAGACAGAAAGATAGAATAAACTAATCCTTAAATGACAGCTCTCATCTCCCTGAAAACACAATAAACACTCACAAGTATTCTAAACATATTTACAAACAAGATGCTTAACTACAAAACATCAATATGTACACAAACAAACTAATTTATTTTGAACATGACTATATCTACCACTTTCCTGTACACCCAGTCTTTCGTTGTGATCTTCTGTTGAAAAATCCATTGATTGCTTGCAATCCAAAGCCAGTACATAGCAACTGCAAAAAGAATTCTTTGTGTTTTATTTAACTGCAATTTACTTTTAGATTTCCGAGAGAACCAACTAACTTCTCTCCACCAATGCAAGATTCTTCGATTAATGCTGAAATGATTCAATAACTTTTCCCAAATATCATGTGAAAAGGGACAATTAAAGAAAAGATTGTCAATAATCTCCTACTCTTGTTGACAGAAAACACAAGTAGTATTTGAAATCATCCCCTATTGTGCAAGCCTTACTTTAACTGCTAAACGTCCCTGCAAAACAAGCCACAAAACAAAACCGCATTTTGGGATATGAGCAACACCCTATACAAGTTTATACCATGAGACAATAAAGGGCTTTTTGTATAATTGCATTCCATGCACTCTTGACTGAATACAATTTAGACTTAGAGAAATTCCAAGAAATTTTATCAGGTCTGAGTGCACAGGGAGAAATCCTAGATATCTCCCTCCAAGCAATCTCAGTTTCATCATTTATTGGATCAGGCAGTATCCAAGTGTTCTGTTTCCAAACATCAGTAACTTTGGCAAATTTGCTAATATCAGCATCAGTAAAAGTAATGTTATGATATGTTTCATAGACTGACTTCTCAGATAGCCATGGATCATGCCAGAATGAGAATTATGTGCCATTATGCAGAGTATATCTAAAACCAGGGAGAAAATCCTTTCTAAGTTTAAGGAGATTTTCCCAAGCCCAATTGCAATCAATAGGCTTAGTGATTCCCCAAAAACTTATTCTCTTAAGCTTCTGTCTAATAAGCCAGGTTGCCTATAGTGATTGCTTAAGCACTAAAAGATCCTATATCTTCTTCTCCACAGCTGCTTTATTCCAAAGGATGAGATCTTTAATACCCAAACCGCCTTCTTTCTTTGGTTTACATACAATAGACCAAGAGACAAGGCTTTTAGAGCCATGCTTTTTGCCTAACCACAAGAAAAGCCCAACATTTCCTATCAATTTCAGAGACAAAAGATTTGGGGAGGATGAAAATAGAGCACCAATATGTTTGTATATTGTGGAGGACAGAAATAATCAATTGTAGCCTGCCTGCATAGGACAAGCATTTGGCTGTCCATGAATTAATCCGAGCACTAATTCTATCAAGCAGTACTGAACAATGCTCCTTTTTCAATCTAGTAGAAATTAGAGGCACCCACAGATATTTAACCGATAACCTCCCTTCTGGAAACCTCAAAAGATGCAATACTTGCTACTTATCTTCATCCCTGGTTCCAGAGAAAAAAAATAGCACTTTTGTCTTCATTTACCTTCATACTAGACGATTTACCTTATTATGAGCCCTTCTAGCTTTGACTAGGTTGTGGAAGAATTTCGTATTCAAATCCCCTAACTTGACCCATTTTTCTCTAGCCTTTTGCTTATAGAATTGTTCCTCACAAGCAAGTAGCCTCTTGTATTCTCAACAGATTGCTCGCTATTCCTTAAAGAGAGTCAAATCATGTGGAGAAGACAATAATGCACACTTAGCTTGAGTTAATATGTCTCTGCAATTTTTCACTCGCTTAGAGATATTAGAAAATTGATTCCTGTTCAGTCTTTTTAGTTCAGATTTCATCATCATGAGTCGTTTCCACACAAAAAACATCATATATCCATCCACTTTCCTGTTTCAGACATTCCAGACTATGTCTTTGAACTGTGGATGACTAATCCACATGTCAAAGAATCGAAATGGTTTCCTGCCAGCATTAGTAGTTAAAGACAGATTCACTAATAAAGGGAAATAGTCAGATATACCTGCAGCCATAACAGTATAGCTAGAATCACCATAGGTGTCCAACTAAAGATCATTAATCAAGCAATGATCAAGCTTCCTCCAAATACGACTGTCATCGAGTTGATTGTTTGTCCATGTAAAATGGCACCCATATTTCTTTAGTTCCTCCAAACCACAATGTAGAATACAATCACTAAAATCCTCCTTATGCGGCATATCCAAGGCCACACCACCACCACGTTCTGAATCACTTAAAATAGCATTGAAGTCCCCCTAGACTAGCCAAAGGACTTGAATGCCATTAGCAATAGTTTGCAAGTCCTGCCAAAGCATCTTCCTGTCAGTTGCAGCATTTGCTCCATAAACAATAGACCAGCTGAAAGTATTATCATTGCAACTAACAACACAATGAATTAGCTGAGATGTGGCTATTTCCACAAATATTGAGAACAAATCAAGATTATAAAGCAACCAAATCCTCCCCAAAGAGGCAAAATCATAGTTGTGCCACAGAGCACATTGCCCCATATTCAACTGCCGCCAAACTTTATCCATATTCTCAAAACGAACACGAGTTTCAATCACCCCTATAGCCCCCACTCTTTGTTCAGCAATCATCTTATGCAAAGAAGATTGCTTTTTTGGGTCATTTAAACCCCTTATATTCCAGGTTGCTATCATGAAAATCTGTCAGAAGGCCTAGCCACTCATTTCCTTCCCCCTCGTATACCATCCTCATACCCCTTAGGAACAGAAGAATCCAAAACTGCATGTACACCATGCATAGCCATAGACACATTAACTGTTTGTTCAGATGTAGGCATCACCACAGGAGAAGCTATCTTGCTAGCACTGCTAGGAGAAGGTTGGATAACCTCGTTCCCCTTAGGCACATGCAACATAAACCCCTCTTTAGGTGTAGTAGCTGGTTCTGAACACATATTAGTATCCAGGGGCTTCTCAACCACCTCTCTAGCCTCTTGAACAACCAATGTCTTCTTCTTGACTTGCCAGACCTGCTTTTGCTTAGTGGTCTTATTTGGACATTTAGTACTAGTGTGACCATCCCTTTTGCAGGTGGCGCATAAAATAGGACACCAATCATATTCAATCTTCTGGACAAATTGTTCCCCATCTTCATTCTTAAGTGTTACTGAGTTCGGAAAGTCACCCTGGACATCCATTTCGATCAACATGCGAGCATAGCTCAAACGCTCACGCTTTAAGGTATATTGATCAACAAACAATGGTGTACCCAAAAGACTGCCTAACCGACTCAAGATATCCAAAGACCAGAATTCCAAAGACAGCAGTGCGCAACAGTAGGATTAAATAATATGTATTTGTATTATATGAGCTATAGTTTTATACAAATTTGTTTAATTTAGAAAAGAGTTTATTTATTTTTTAACATGGACTATGAACCGCAATTTATACTCGTTAAAAATGAACAATATAAAATTTGACTAATAGATAAATGATTTAACTAGAATTTTTTAGCCATGAATTTCTTTTCCATCATAGTTAGATATTGGATCTTTTTTAGCCCTGTAAATGCAATATCTTCATATTTAGGGTGAATGATTCTTCAAATCTCATATTGATAATAGTAAACTTAATTATTATGAATATTTATATAAGTCTAAAAAAATTATGCATATTGTTTGTCATGTTTTTTTTTTTCAAATTATTATTATTCCAAAAAATCAAAATTGATTTGCTTTTAAAAACTTGTTTAGGAATATATATATATATATATATATATATATATA
>CAODLS010442714.1:0-16720 GCA_948243855.1 Flueggea neowawraea | reverse complement strand
TTTTATTTGAAAGGCCAACGCATACTCCAGCCGATTCGGCAAGATTAACCTGCCTCAAAAATAACAAAATTTCTCTTTTTTCACTTTCCATTCTCTCGATTCCCTTCTACACAAACATACCCGTAATGAAAACTCATAAATAAGAACGATTCTATCAACGTTGTATACTCTATACATAGCATCATAGTTCTACAAAAAATTAAACTCGAGTGATTGCTTAAGAAATCTAAACCCCCATTTATATGAATAAACGAATGTCGGTAATAATCATTAGGCATTGATCCTTCTACAAGCCTTTTTATTTTTAGTCCAAAAACTGAATCAATCGAATTTTGACAAACAGATTCCTTACCTGACTAAATAGTTGATTCGCAATGGAAGACAGTTTCCTGCTCTCATTTCTTTCAACATATCCACTGGTTGATTCTTTTTAATTTTTCTAATTTGACAAAAAAAAGGGTGAAATAAATGGCAGAAACCGATTCAGGATGTCATGAAACTGTGGGCATTGCTGGGTTTTCCATAAGTTGAAGAGTGAACAAAAAATATAAAGGATGTGGTTTTCTTTTTTCTAATTTCTAATTAGTGATGAAGATTCTTTTAACAGAATTTAGAATTTATTTGATCAATTTGAGGAAATGTATTCTTATAATTGTGTAAATACCACGTCATCATGTTAATAACAGAAACTTAACGAAAGAAACAATGATAACGGAATTGCAGGTTATGTTTATTTTTGCTTAAAAATAATATTAAGCCAAAAGAAACATGGGAGTTCCATGAATGTACACACTTGGACAGTGTCTTAACAAGAAAGGATTGGCATGCAATGTTGACCTTCAATTAGATGCAATGTCGGTGATGGGAGTGCGTGTTTGTGTGATGAGACCATGTAAGATAAGTTTTAAAAGACTTAAATTCTATCATTTAAAAAAAAAACTAAAGAAATACATTAAAAATAGACCAATTCAATGGTAGTATAATGAAGCATTGGATGTATCAACATTGAATTAATGCAGCATGTGTAGTAGAGACACACATACATTAGCCAAGCCTTCTGATGTGCCGCTCTGATGGGAGTGGCCGTGGGGTTTGCTGCTTCCTGATTTCTTTTCTTTAACTCTAGATTTCAAATTTATCATCCTCTGTGTACGCTCAATTTAATGGATATTAAAAACAAGAGCAAGTTATGTTCAAATTGAATCTAATTGTCAACAACGATATGAAAATTCTTTTCATCAAAGTTGTGGTTGTGGTGGGCTGTTTTGGAACAGTATAGAGAGTGTAGACTCCGATTTTTAGTCGGAGGTTTTAAGTCCAACCTTTGGGTGTCAAAAATTTTAGTAAAACAATCTATCAAATTTAAGGGTCCAAATCTTAGAGAATTTATTTTTTAAAAGCCAAAAAATTATTAATACTCTAATTACTTAAGTGGTGATTCAAATTTAATTCAATCAACATAGGAGGAGAAATTGCATCAATAAAAACATAGAAAGAGGAGATGATGGGCCTGCAATTGTACTTGAAGTCCATTACGCAAAAAATAGAGTTAATTACACAATCAGACCATTAAATCGTAAAAAATGGTACTGCAAGTTTCATAAGAGTTAAACTTGGCCACGGAAGTCTTCTTTCCTTTCTCGACGGTGAAGTAAGACCAAGCTCATAAGCTTATTATAAAATATAATATTAAAGACTTAAAACGTTAGGAATGTCACCCCATGAATGTCCATATCAGAAATATCATTTCGTATTTAACGGAAATCTCAGTTAAAATCTCGAGATTTTCACTCTCCTATCTCTCTTCTCCTCTCCTCTGCCTTTCTCTCTCTCTCACTCTCTCCTCTTCTCTCTCTCTTCCTTCACTAGTAGCGAAGAGAGGTGGGATCGATAGGGGTCGGCCGACTTTAGCTTTAATGACATTTTGTATATTGAGAAACTGGTGGTGACACTTTTTTGAATTGGCAATTTATTGGTAGACCCAAAAGATATGACACATTAAAGTCTTGTTCTGAATTGAAAGACAGAAAAGAGAGTCCATTTATAGCTTAGCCCATCTTCACCAAATTTTTTTTATCAAATTAACTGGAGAAACCCAAACCCAAAATTTGCATCTGAACTTTATCATCAAACAGTTTTAGATGGGAAAAGCCCATCACAAGCTTTAGCAAGTAGCAAGAAATCATTTTTTTTTTTTGATAAATAGCATCAAAATAGTTTTATATCGGAAAAGAATGATTAAGGTTGTTGCTTGTCTACTGGTTTTGTTGGTTTAATACAAATTAGAAGACACTTTATTGACAATTGAAGTCAAACTTGACATAGTTTCAGTTTTGAGGAAAGGTCAGCATATTGTTTTTGTTTATATTTTCTTTTCTATGAAGGAAAAAGAATAATTTTTGAAGCTCAATTTTAGGCTTTTGAAGGCTTAGGAAGAACATATCTTCTTGTTGATAACCACAAAACCGGTTCAAATTTTTCTTAATTAGCAAGAAACTAATTTTTAATTTATTTCTTTAATGTTCTTTTGAAGAACACTCAATTCTACTTTTTATACATTGGCTCGTGTGTCTTTTCTTTTTGAAAAAAATCGCAATATACATATTACATATTACCATTAAGTATATTATAGTTTTTAAAAAAATGCATCAATTTTTTTAAATTATGCAATTTACGTTAAAATCATATATTCACTATTCAAGTATACTGTATTTTTTAAAAGATAAGTCAATTTCTCTATTTTTTTTACTATAAAAATATGTCGATTATCTATCACAAACAAATACTACCTTAGGTTACTAAACAACAATCTACCACAATTAAATGAAATCCAACCCGAAGGAAGGAATATTTTTGTTTCCAATATGAAATAATGCTTGCAAAAATCAAGGAAAAAGGAATGTTTTTGTTTTGAAATTGAAAATGTTAAAGGCAAAAATACCAATGTAATTGTGACTTATTGTACGAGTCAATACTAAAAAATTGAAAGTTTAATTTACCGCTGAAATAAATAAAATGACATATAAAATGTGAATGCATAAATAGGCCCTCAAAATTAGGGGGGAAAATTGTCACATTACTTATAAAAAATGTGTTGCATTTCAGAAGCTTTAATGAGAGAAAACTTGTGATAAGTTGTTGAGGCTAATCAAGTTGGTGACAGAATGGACACAATTCTGGCATATGGTGTATGGTCATTTTTAAGGTCTTTATCAAAAACAATTTAAAAAATGAAGCATAACGTAAAGTTTGTCTCTGAAACAAATGTCATACCTTATGATTGATAAATATATTCAATCAAACTTTGAAATTGTGAAAGCAAACTTAGAATGATTGATGCAATCGATTTTGTTCAATTTCTTGCAATGCTAATTATTGCTCATAATAACACCGCAATTTGGTAGTGTTGGTTCCGACGGGGACGTGTAGCCAAATGCCTCATAACAACCTGAACCATGGTTACGATTACATAATTTAAGCTAATTAACCAAGTTGATTATCATGCTCTTTTGTTTGTTGGTTTCAGTTTTGGTCAATCAATTTCTTCCCTAATTTTGAAACCTACCCATGTTTTACACAATGCTTCAGTGTTAGTTTTTCTTTACTTTTAGATTGTTGTTGGCCATTTGCTTCGTGTTGGAATTCTGTACAATCATTTTTCCCTAATTTGGCCTGGCAGGATAAATTAATTACTCCTAATAAAAAAATTGTCTTAATTTAAACACAAAGAGATGTGGTGGAGTGGTTTCCACCTATCTTAATCAGAGGTCTCGAGTTCAAGTCTTGAGTAAAGAGAAGTTTTAAAATTCGATAGAGAGAGCTTTGTCTCTCATATAGATTCTACCCGATTCAAATCCGAATTAGTTAGATGTTAAAGGAATTTGAATTTAACCAAAAAAAACTATCTTAATTTATATTGAGGATTATAATAGTTTGAGAATACATGTCATAATACTCTTACTCATGTAGGATTCTACATAGTTTAAGCCTCGCAACAAACTTGTTAGGGATGCATTCCAAAAGAGTGCCTTATTGCAAAGATACTGTTAGCATCTGTTATCCAATTGATTAACCTGTAGCTACATTGTGGACATCATTTGCCCACTGACTAGATTGTATGGTTGGATCAGAAAACACTTATTCTAGTTGGTGCATTGGCTCTTTTACCAAACTTGTAATGCTTGAAACGCAAGACAAGCTATTCTAATTATCTTGTGAAGAAATGTTAAAACATTTTCTCAATCTTTTCGTCCTCGTGTATCTTCCAGTACATTATTGAACAGTAACTAGAATAGACATGCATTTTGCAGGTAAATCATGTCGATCGGTGAAGATGATTTGTAAGCTCACCTTCCAGGTCATGACAGAAGTTTTACAATTTCTAAACCATGGGTAATAATTTTGGACCTAATTCCACCTTACGAGCTTTGATTGACACTCCAATGTTTGTTCCTTCATATGGAACTTCAATGAGCTCTTGTAGCTTATTTATACTGAAATCGTTTCTAGCACTAAAGTATCGAGAGTTCAATTTCCCTTTAGGGGCAAATAAAATGGCTCATCAAAAAAACTTCACTGCTGAAGAATCTTTGGCAATGTTAATAATTTTCGACTCAAAAACGAAGATAGATCAGATCAATTCTGACAAATGCACCTTATGGAACTGCTACATATATTATCACAAATCTCATGCCTCACTGAAGTTGCTGGAGCTGAGGGACAAGTGAGACAAAATAGCTGCTGAGGGTGGAGACGAAACATAACAAAAAGTACTCAAAATCCATTACTCTGGGAATTTCTACTAACAAATTGACTGCAAAAAGAATACTCATGAAAAGGAAGAGATAAGAAGAAAGAATGCCAAAAAAGAGACAAACAGCTAATAATTTTAAGGACCTACGAATGACTAAAACTAATACTATCCTTAAGCTTCCATTTCGCTCTATCCCTTTTGTTCAGTACTCTTACAAGCTAAAAATATTGTCATCTATTTGCTCCTACTTCCCCCAGTCCGTCCCTGTACAAAAAAACCAATTGTAAAGAAATGAAATAACGGTAACCCAACATAAGCTGCTGCAATTTTCGCCACGGCAGAGACATGGACTCCAACTTGGAACCCCACTCTCCACATCCTCTGCCTTACATGTAATCCATTGTGATGTTGCCGTTATTATTAGGAATCAACTCCGGTGAGTTGGCGATCATTGATCCATCCATGGGAATGTTATCGTGAACCCTGCTTCTCATCTCGATTACTTTCTTGTGTGAATTCGAGTGCACGGACGGAACAAAGGTTGGACTTGCCGCAGGCCGGTATTCAGGGAAAAGCCGGCCTGACTTATAACGGACACCACATGCGTTGCATAATGTTTTCGGCCCCATTGGCCCTGCCCTCCATTGCGGCGTCTTTGTTATTTCACAATGCATACATTTCCTCACTGCCTGCTGTGCTGGGGGCGAATTTTGGTTTGTCTCCGCAGGAGCCGATGGAACTGTAAACTTGATTTTCTTCTTCTTCTTCTTCTTCTTCTGCTCGGCAAGAACTTGCTTCGTTATCTTGATCAAAAGCAGCGACTCCGCAAAATTCTCAGAATCCGAAGGAACCTTTGGGGGAACCCCAGGCTGGGGACTCTCATTGACAGAGGAGGTAGGGGAGATCAATTGCATCGAAGGGCGAGGCGTGAAGGAAGCAGGACGAGGGCGTTTGCTACGCGCACGCCCGCTCCTTCCTGAAGCAACCACCTCAGGACTGCGCGGTGCAGTTTTCTCCGCACCAGAGCAGGAGCTGCTACTTTCGAGCACCGAAACAGGGCTGGAGGTCTGGACCTGGCGGTGGGAAGAGTCCTTGTTTAAAGAAGACGACTCTTCTTTCTTCATTGTGGGGCTTCCTCCAGAGAAAGAATCCTCGACAAAGTTGGATAGCCATTCCAGATGCACAATATCCTCGTACTGCAACAATCAAACACACACATGACATGACACGCCACGTGACCTCCATAACTAAACCAGATAATATCAGTCTATATTTAATTAATCATATCGCCGACAAATTAAGTAATGTACGGAAATAACACATAACGACTCCCGAAAGTACCAAACTACCTTCGCTCCATTTTGTCGCAGTTTAAAGCCGTGTGCCAGGCTAGCGTTAATTACGGGACAAAAAGGAGAAAGCATGAAACGCACAATCATGATTAACTTAAGTGACGTCATCATAATGAAATCCGACCACTGGAATTATTCAGCTTTACTACTCACCGGAACGGACAACTCGGCGGAGAGGTCGGAGGCGCTGGCGTTGGAGAACACGGAGTCGGAGCCGGGGAGCGACTCGGACTCATGAGAAGGCCAGAAACTAGGGAAGGAAGAGCCCGCATGAATGTTGGCGGCGGCGGTGCAGTCGGGGAGAGCGGAGACGTCAACGTCGTCGGAAGGGAAGTCGATGAAGTCGTCGATGTGGTCGAAGAAGCTGCCGCAGTCTATCTCGTCCATGAAAGTTGTAGCGGGTTGAATCATGTTTGTTGAGTAGTAAGCGGGGAAGACGGAGGTCGTCACTTTCCTGAGAAAATTGTGTTTGGAGAGGGAAAATGTGAGAAACAGAGAGAAAATAAGAAGATAACAATTTATGAAATTAATAAAATGGGAGTGGCAAGGTGATGGTTTTAGTTATGGAATTCAGTGGGCCATGGGTGTTCAAAAAGGGCTGGCAGAGAGGGATGAGGTGTGCCGTGTGGCGCATTTTAGCAGTTTCCGCGTACGCCTAAAGTAAAATCCCTCCAATAATTCCCACGCGAAGTTTTGGTTCAATTTTGAAAAATGGAAAGAGGAATTTGACTTGGAAACGCAAATTAAGGTGGGAGGAATGTTGCAAGCAAGGAACGCACAGTGCGCAATTTAGCGAATTGCAAGTAGAATGAAGAAACAAAGCTGGTCACTTTCCTGAGAAAAGTTGAAACTCACAGTTGTATAATTAACCTACAAAGAGAAAGAGGAAAAGAAATTAAAAAGTGAAGAAGAAGAAGAAGAAGAAGAAATTGAACATGCAGAATGCAAAGAGGCTGGAAAAGAGCTTCGGCATTCCGAATTGGGCGGCGTAGAGGTAGAATTAAGCATTGCCGACAGTTGGAAGTGCAGGAAAAGAGAAGAGAAGTACCTTAGGAAGCGGGCGGGAGGGAGGGAGGGAGAGAGAGAGGAGAATGCTATGTTGGAGGTTTGAAATGGGGAGAAGAGAGAGAGAGGAAGAGAAGGCTAAAAAGAGGAGGAGAGAAGTGTGAGAGGGGAGTGATTGAGAGGCGTAAATGGTAGGTGAGCCTCCTCCTTCATTGCTAGCTGTCTTCTTTTCACTTCCCTTTTTTTTTATTTCTCTTTTATAAAATCTTCTACACCCACTCACTGCTACTGTCTTGATGTTGAAGTCTCCTCTCCCTTCTCATGGGTTCCACCATTTTTTTAATTGTACTGATTTTCCTATGTTAGGCGTTTTTGAAATAGGAAAATTTTTACTTTCATTCTATAACTTTCTCCGTCTACTATACAAATAAATAAATAATATACGAGTATGAACATATTTTAAGAGTGGAATCAAAATAGGTTAAATTATTTACATATTATTTTTTAATTTATGTGATGAGAAGAATTATACATCAAATATAATTAAAAATTTTCCTTTAAATTAATTTATTTCACTAATTTTTAATTAAAAATTAAATTCATGATTCGTTAGTATTAAAATTAATATTAATTTTATTATGAAAATAATAATGAAACAGTAGTGGGGTAGTAATGATAAGTGAGTGGCTGGGTGGGGTTGGGGGTGGTAAAGATATATATATATATTTTTTAAAAGAGAGTTGTGTTCGGTTTCGTAAAGGGAAAAAGGAGGAGTGGATTACATTTACAGTAAGAGAGAGACACAGATTGAGGAGTGTCATTCGATCTGATACTTTTGTCAGCTTTTTACTGCCCTTTCTTTCTTGTTTTTTTACCTCATTCTTTACACATTCCATTTCGCAACTGTTTCTGTTTTCTGTCCACTTGGCAACACACGTATCTCCACTGCTTGGATGATTAGAGGTTATAAATTTATTTTTACTGTTTATTACTTAAATTATCAATTAAAAACACAATCAATGTTTAACACACCTTTTTTTGAAGTGATACATATTTTTTTCAATTCTAATGAGTTTTGACTCCAAGACCTCTAGATTCTCGAACAGGCCTAACTGTCACTCGGTCATGCCATTTCATCATACTTAACAATTTATTGATAAGCACATCTTATGAAATTTGAACATAAACTACTGTATAAATCTTTTCTTACTTATCAATTAAACTGCTCTATATGAGTATAAACCTGAATCTTAATTAAAATTTTTTACTATATAAATTTATTAGTATATTTTTCCATTATCCTATTCAATTTATTAAAAAAAATTGCTCGTACAAACAGGAACACAACTATGACACATTTACCTCTTATTCCAAGGCTAATTTTCAATATTAGCACCCTATGATTGCTGCACAAATTACTGTTGTTATTGACCACCACCGCCGTTCAAAAGTGTCAATTTCATCAGAAACACTAATAAACACTTAAAATACTATTTTTTTTAATTTTACGCTTTTTTTTAATTTGCAGCAGATGATAACACACTCTGAACAACTGGATAACTACAAATTAAATGGGTGTTTGAAAACTGGAAGGTAGCACGTAGATTGCGAAAACAAAACTGGTAGTTCGTCCTTTGTGTGCAGATTAAGAAAGTCAAAATCTGTGCTTATTCACATGGGTTTTGGTGATTTATTAAGTTAACCCACTAAGTAATTAGTCAATTTATACATGGGTTTCTCAAAGTCTATACACATGTCTACTGTTAATTAACCATTAATCCAGGCCACCAAATTTCGTTTTTTTTTCTTTTGGCCAATTGAGCTTGTCAATCCAATAATACAGTAGCATGGAATTTTCCTATTACGAGATTTTAAATAAAATAATATGAAATTTTTATTCACAAATTTGTCACCCCTCTATTTTCTGTTTCAGTAATTAATAATCACTAATCGACCCTTATGGATTTTTTTTTACTTGAATAGGTATCAAAAATTTAGTTGTGTTGAATGGAGACTATAAGAGTGACTGGCAGGATAATTAGCAAATTTATAGATTTTTTTTATAAATCATTTTATTTACTTCGACATGAATCGAACTCACTATTTCTTAGCGTTAGAGTTGGTTCTAAGATCGATGAACTACAAATACATTGGTATTGAGTAAATTGTATAGCAATATATATGAATAGTAATATGCAGTTTCAATATTCCAATTAAATGTATCAAGAACAAATATATTCTCCTCTAATACATCAAACTTGTTTAATTTCTTCAAAACAATATATGAGAGTACATATAGAAGAATCTCACAAAAATCAAACACTTTACATTTGGAAGATGAATTTTGTTCTAAGGTTTGGTTAATATAGCACAACTATGGTGGTCCACATTGGTTAAGGGAAGGATAGTTGTTGGTGCAATTCTGCGTTAGTTTGGACGAGGTTCTAATCTCTAAATGGTCATATTGGTAGTGCATCAATACTCTGATTGTGGTGGGAAATTCTGTACACTGTTTCTTAACGAATTTGGTGATTTTTCAAACTTCTTTCTTTTCTAATCTTCAAATGCCAACCAAGCAATCTTTTCCTCATAATTCCTTTGGGACAGAACCAATGTGAGTGGGTCACAAGTGCCCTCAAAATGAGAGAGGCTTTACAAACAACTAAAGCTACTAATTTGGAATTTGAATATCATTGGGTTGCTATTATTGTAAATTTGAATACTTTTTATTAAATTATCAGGTATCTAGACACTATTAAGTATTTCACTAATTCAGATTGAAACTTTGATAAAAAACTGTTTGTAGGAAGTGAATATTCTTTCTACTAAATTTTAAAGTTTTGAACTCTACCTTCTTCGTTTTAATAGTATGTATTTTCAATTATATCTCACTCATTTCTAAATATATAGAAATCGCCCAAAAAATTATGCTTTAAGGAATCGAACACTAATATTACACTACACTTGTCCCTTAAACCCTAAATGTGATTATTGCAAATTTGAATTAGTATAAAGGTTAACATAAGTGACTAACTACAGAAATATATTTTTGGTTTTGACTATAGGCTTTATCATCTTTCATCTCTTCTTTTTTTTTTTTTACATAACTTGAAATGTACTCTTTGCATCAATCCTTCCAAAACAATCTCTATGTGGAAATTATAAATAAAATAAAATAAAATCAGCAGTACTGAAAGGTAAATGGACCTCTTCTTTGCACCTTTTTTATTGGAGAAAAAAAAAAGGAAAAAAACTTTTAACTAACTTGGGTTGCACTCTTTGAATCATTTTCCTTATAGAAGGCTTCTCCATATATTGAAAAAGTAATTCTGGTAAGACCCAATTATGTATCATAGAAAGTAGTTTTCCTGGCAAGGTCTTGTTAGGCTATATGCATTATATATTAAAATGGAGTTCTATGGAGAAGCAGCCGTACATAATGGAACACGAACTCCGTCTGAAAACAACGGGACTAAAAATGACAAATTTTCTTCACTATACAAGGTGGGTGCATATATACATACGCATAAATCCACTTTTTTTTACTAACCCATTATGAAGATCAAATTTGAGGGAAATTATCTCAGACAAAAAAAAATACATGCACATTAATATCATCACTTCATTTAACTAGTGAATGTGCAACATAATTCGCAGATTATTTTGTTCAAACAACTCGAATATAAGATAGAGTTGCCACACATATCTAGCTCATTTCTTATAACTTGTTGTTAAGAAAAAATGATTTGAGATTATTAATAACTTGAGCCCAAATTGTAAAATTTTTACATTGAATCTTGGATAACATAATTAGTTTAGAGATTGGATATTTATTAGACTATTTAAATGGCTTGGAGAGTGTGTGTTTTTGTGAATGCAGTACTTTTGAGTCACCTATATTGTAAAGTGGACATGTACGCTTGTAGTTGAGCAAATAAATGGGTGGTGTACGTTGCCATGGACCTATACTATTAATTTCATATATATGGAGTGCAATGAAAGATTATGATTAGCTATTTATTATTTCTTCCCTTCCAAGACAAGTGGGAAAAAAAAGGTCTTTGTTTATATCAAACACCTTACATCCCTTAAAACATGTTCAATACATGTTAAGCTCCTTACATAATTGATGTACTTACGCAAAGTACACTCTTTGAACAGATTCCATTAAAATTAGGGAGGCTTATCAATATTTTTTATGTATAATATATTGATTTTTTTCACTTCTATGAAAACCTTTTTAATTAAACAAATTTATATACAATTTTTGCAATTATTTTTAAATTTTCTGCTATTAATGTTCCCTTCATCTTCTTCGTCTTAACATGTGACTATAAAGCTTATGTTTACTATTTAATTGAAAAAAACTAATAGAATATTATCAGTAATATATTTATGAATAATCGGAAAAATTAGTGATTTTTTGTTCAGTCTTAATCTATTGTACTCCCCACTAGAAAATGTTAGCAATAAAATGTTAGATAGAAGAAAATAGAATAAAATTGCACCGACGGCATATGAGAAGCTACTATAATTTCGTCACCCCGTTTGGTTACAAATCGACGCAAAGCTGCTATAATTTAGTCGTCACTGAAACACTGATTTTTCATCGGTGTCGTAACCTCGTAATACAACTTTGTTGTTTTTAACTCATTCACTACTCTGTGGATTATGCATAATAAAATTACGACTTATAAAAAAAGAAACACTGATTTTTTATGCAAAAAAAAAAAGGATTCTGTAGCCCATTGCACCTCTCACCCTCAACAGAACAGTAACATCTTACAGTCGCCAACATCGTGTGCATCAAATTTCCATCTAATGACCTTGCCCTTGTCCACATTTCTCTCCTTAATTTCATACATAAATAAATACAAACCCTCAATTATAATCCATTATTTTGACCATGCTCATAACTTCTTATAAAGGCCACATGGGGTTGTGCCCTAACAAGGCAAACCAGCATTAATTGAAAAAAAGAACCCGACAAACAAATACTATTAATGAATCAAATTGTCCCAATTAATCTTTGTTTAAATAAATTTAATTAAATTCTAGTCGTTGTAGCTTTGATTAGTAGCAGATCCCATTAGTCATGGACTCAATTTCAACTATTAAACATATGATTGTATCAATTACTTCATTCGCTCATTTAGTCACTATCATGTCACACTTAATTTCTTAATACTAAATTGATTTATTCAATAAATTAATTAATTAAGTCCTCATAGGTCTGTATTTTAATTTAAAGATAGCATTTTCAAATCTATTCCCACATCTATGAATTGATACAAAATAAAATTGTTTAATATGCCTCAGATTCATGGACCTCTTTGGCATATATATTAATGTAGAAATGATCAATTAGCTTTTTCACAGTTTAAAATACATAATAATTAATTAATTAATTAGTTTTTATATGTAATCACTAAAATTGTAGTTGGTCATTCACTGTCTTTGAAAATTCCTTCATTGCCTTCCATGTTGGTTGTCACGCACACATGGGGTTTGCTAGACGAAGTGACATGCTAACTTTCCTAATTGCAATTTTCTTATTTATTCTTTTGTTTTAATATTAATGGCCAATTTAACTCAAAACTATAAAATCACAATCTTGTCAACAAAATTGGGGATTTGTATCATTGATACCAGTCTTCTAGCAACTCTATATTTCTATTATTTGACTCTATTTAATGGTTCAAATTTGAAAATTTCCAACCACTTTAAAATAAAAAAAAAATTGAACTTCTTTTTGATAAATAAAATTATTCATTACTGAGAATTGCAGTAGAGTAATATAGGCTACTTTCTTCTTAACTAAATATTTTAAATACAAATTCTGTATATAGAGACTTTAAAGTTCGGTATAAAGATTTTTGTTGCCCGCAAAAATTTTGTTCGTTTGAAATTTCAATTAATCATATATAAAAGGTATTTGAATGTGGAATTATTTAATCAATAAATAAAATCTGTTCAAAATAATTAAGTCAATTTTTTCTATAAGTGAATTTTTATGTCAAAATTAATCATTTTTTTCTCGTAATATTGATCATGAAATCCTTTTAAATGTCAACTAATAATGTTCAAGTTGATATTTTCCGAATATTTTTATACTAAATAAGAACCAATGAAAGGAAAGTGGTTGGTGACGTGGCAGTACGTGGCGAGATAAGCGGAGGGAGGGGAAAGACGGCACATGCGGTCGTGCATGCATGCAAGCGAGTGACCATGTTCGCGGTGGGTCCCATTGCACGTTGAAAATAGATGGGTCCACACGCCCACCAAATCCGACTTGGCGTAGAAAAACGACTGTAGATTGTACCGTGTTACGGCGGAGCCCACCCACAGCGAATCATAGCTCACCTGCTCAAGTCCAGCTGTGTACAGAAGAAGAGTGTAGTGAAGTAATCCATCAACTAACGTGCTCTCCGTCACGTGACTTTGTCTTTGGGTTTGTGCCGATTCTTTTGTTCCTCTGACAATTCATTTTTAGAAGGATAAAACTTATTATTTTATTTCCATAAAAATAATTTGGTTGGGAGTGGGAGCATATAGGAGATTTCTTTTATCTTTTTTCCACCTATTTTGAGTTGTTTATTATTATTTTTATGTAGTTGTTAGTTATGAAATTTAAATTGGTATAATTATTTTTGTGTTTTTGTATTTTGTCATATTTTATAATTGTATTTTTATGTTTTAAAAAAATTATGATTGCGCCCATGAATTAAACGTCGTTAACCACAACTAACCGAAATTTGTGAAAGATGTTTTTACCATTTTGTTTCTCTCTGTGTTTATCCCTTCTCTTTCATCTCTCTCTCTCTCAACACCTCAGCTCCTCGCATCTCTCTGTCTCTCTCTTTCTTTCTCTCCCTCTCTCTCTTTTCTTATCCCTCTCATTGAGTTTCTTCTTTCTCTCTCTCTGTGCTCTGCTTCTCTTTCGAAATCACCCACAATAACCACCATTGTTATGCCAAAACTATCAAAACCACCACACTAGTTGTCTTTCTCTTACGACATTGACAGAGAAGAGAACGAGGCCAAAGAGAGAGGAGAGAACGAGACGAATAAGAGAGAGGAGATCGACGGAGGTGAGAGCGATGGGATGGCGGCGGCGACGATGGTGAGAAAGCGCGAGCAGCGAAGCCCATGCGAACCCATGCGATGTTAGTAGGAGTGAAACCATGCGAACCCATTTCAATTTGCAGAAGAGATATGGGGGATTTCAGGGATTTGAAATCTAATTCAGTGAAGAAGTGGTAATGGTTCATGCAATGGAAGAAGAAAGTGTGAGGTGGGAGGGAAGTTATAGGCAACGATTTATCTGACTGGTTCGACAAATCCTTGAAAGTTTGAAAGAGATCAAAAGAAGAGGGGTGGATTTTGTGTGATGGGAACACCGACAGTAGTCTCGACTGGGTGCGTGACGGCGGCGACGATGTTGTTTTCGCCAGTTATATTGGTTCAATTTTGTAATTTTTACAAGTGAGTTTTTTCAATTTTTGAGATTTCTAAAGATTTATTTAGAGGATGAGACGGATGGGATCTGTGTTGGTTAGGGTTTGGCTTTTTGAATGGTTTGTTGGTTTAATCTAGGTTCTACAATTCTTAATTTGTGCCTTTGTGCCTCTCTAAATTGTTGATGTTTGGAACATATCTCTTGCTCAAGGATGGTGGCTGCGGTGGTGAGAGACAGAGAGAGTGCAGTAGAGAGAAAGGGCAAGAAGAGATGGTGGTGGCAGGTTTGCTCAGGGATGATGGAACAAACCGGTCCTGAGGTGTGTGACGGTGGCTGTGGTGTTGTTTTTTACATTTATATTGGTTCGATTTTGTAATCTTTAGAGTGAGGTTCTTCGATTACTGGTTCAATTTTGTAATGTTTACAAGTTATTGATGATTTCTGGCCGACGATGTTTGATTGGGTTGTTGAAATGTAGTGATGGGTGGAACTTGGAAGGAGGTGGAGATGGGTCTGGAGGTGTTGCTCTCATATTTGATTTTTGTTTGTCGAATGGTTTTGATGGTGTTGCACTCCGAATTGCAGTGATGGGTGGAAGGAGGTGGAGATGGGTCTGGAGGTGTTGCTCTCATATTTGATTTTTGTTCGTCGAATGGTGGTGCTCTTCCGCTATTTTGTAATTTTCATTCTATGGTCTCATTTTGAAATGCTACTTGTTGAATTCGTGTTGGTTTGGTAGGCGGTCGAGGTTTAATCGCTGGTTTGTTCATTTTATTTCAATTATTTGAATTAGTTATAGCATTTTAGAAATGAAAAATAAATGGTTGCTATACAGCACCATAACTAATTTTTTTTTTATCTTTATTTTTTCCATTAATATATTGAATGTATTTATTGGTTCTATTAAAAATTGATGCGAAGTTGGTTTATATACACTACTAAATATATGAGTAGTATTATTAAAAAATTATAAAATATTTAAAATTGAATTACAAAAATTTTATATTTGTGAAAAAATATTGTATTGTGGAATATTAAACAATGCAAAAGAATACAATAAATTTTTATATTCAAAAAATTGATTAAGTAATTTAAAAGTCAAATTCTAACGAGTAAGAATATTTTTTGAAAAATATTTTGGGAGTTTTACCATTGTTGATAACCATACTTTTGTAACTTGACAGTGTACCCAACTATAAGAAATAACATTTTTAATTAGTTTTAAAAAAATGTTAAGTGCTCTAATACTATATTGAACACATAAATTCAAAACATGACATGCACATTTAACAAGAAAAAAATTTTCTCCAAAATTTGGTTAATAAATGTTTTTCAATTCAGTAATAAAAATATTATTGGACGATGTATTATCAAAAGAAATTAAAAAAATTCTATAAATCAATCTATATTCTTTTAAAATAATATGAATTATTCTACAAATATTTTGAGCACTATAACTATCATCAAAACAACGATATTCAATAATTTTTTTTTGTAAAATATCATCTTCATCAACTCAATGATAAGTTATATCCATGAATAAATGAGATTGTCAATGATTACTTCAAATATTACTACATATAGAGATATGAATGTCATTGTTTTGAAAATATTTTATCAAATTAATTTTTGATTTTCTATACAATTTTAACATATTTCTTTTCACAGTATTTCTAGGAATTAATTTAAAACTAGGATTAACAAATTGTTTACAAAATCGAGTGAACCCTAATTTTTCACCAAAACTAAAAGACAAATGATCAATAGCTACCATTTGAGCTAATCCAGAATTACAATTAGCTTCATTGTAATGAAATAATTGAGGAGAGTTAGAAGAAGAAGCAAATCCGGTTATTTGAGTTTGAACGCACTCCAATCCAATCTTGAGTGGGTGTTTTGATTGCAAATGGTGGATGAAAGTGTCATATCCATCTTCATACTTGAATTTGTAAACCTAATGACAATAATTATAAGAAACATTAAAATTCCATCTCCTCTTGACGTTTTCTTGAAATGAACCTTGAAAATATCAGAATTCGATATTTTAGCATTTTTCCCTTCCTCTTGCGTGGGAGGCGATTGAGTTTCGCTCTCTTGAGTTTGCAAATATATATTCATCTCAACATTTTCAAATGTTCTATCTTCACTTGC
>CAODLS010442606.1:0-11890 GCA_948243855.1 Flueggea neowawraea | reverse complement strand
ACTCCATGTCACATCCAGCCTGATACTTTTCCACTGCTGTGATGCTTCAATTCCTCGAGCTCTTGATGCCGCATTTCCACTTGCGTCCATTCAGTAAGACACTAAGGCTACCCAGTAGCAGACCGGGACGCGTTACTGCATCTCGGTCAATTAGTTTGTCTTCCTACGGGACAACGGACTAACTGTCAGACGCGAATTCCATTAGCTTCGCACCTGACATTTTTATTTTTTTAATCAAAATTTGACCGTTTGATCGTTTTGATCTAACGGTCAAATTTACTCTAATAGTAATATTATCGTTGGAGTATCGTTAGGGGCTGAAAAATTACCCTTTTGGTCCATAACGGCTAGTTTTACCCATTTTCCTATAAATACCCCACTAAACACATTTTTTTTTATTATTTCTTCACTTCAAACACTCATTTCTCTCCCCCAAACTCTCTTAACTCTTAAAATTTCTCTCCATACTCTTAAATTACTCTCACTCCAACTTTTTTTCCAAAATTATGGATCACAACACTGAAAATACTCAATTCTCCCAACAAAATAACCCATCAAATTTCGCCAACTACCGATATTCTGAAAATAATCCATCAAATTTTTCCTCTTTCACAAACTATCAATTCAATTCCAACGCTTCATTTTCTCTATTTTCATATCAACTAGCACTTTCCAATTTTGGTAATTTCTAAAACTTTACGTCCAATCCTTTTTCACAAAATAATCCTTACATCCCCTTGTTAGATAGATGCTCGACGACGGGTTCACAAGGGGATTCTCCTACTCCTGAAATGAACCCCCTAAGCCCACTATTGGTCTAAGCAATCTCGGCTCTGACGTCGGTGCCAAGTACAAAAAGTGGATCCCTCCACACGATGTCAAGTTGGCTAAGTATTTGATCGTTATTTTCGAAGACCCCATAATATCCAACGACCAAAACGCCAACTCTTTTTGGAAGCTGGTGGATGCACGCTTCAACCACGGGATGGAGGCAAGCGAGCAACGTTATGGAAAGACCGTTAAAAATAGGTGACACACACTCAACAAAATTGTCACCTTATTTAACGGCATCTACAACAACGTTGCTTCGACTTATCATAGCGGTTTGAGCGACGACATGATTATGGAGCGAGCACGCGTTGTCTACTTGGTTGAGACGAAAACCCATTTCCTCCACGATGAAGTTTGGAAAATTTTACATGATCATTCTAAATGGAGGGAAGCATTGCCCATTGACCCCGAGGCTGGTCCAAAAAGAACCAAGGTGAACGCCCAAGGTGCCTACACTAGCTCCGACTCTTTCGATCTCAACGCCTCAAATCATAGCGTCGAAGGAGAGCCAACCCAAGAGACTCGCCCAATGGGTCGAGATAAGGCCAAAGGAGAAGAGCCAAGAACCAAGCAAAAGGCGAAACGCAACGTGCATGGAAAAGAAAAGTCGACATCAAGTGATGTCTTCGAAGTTGCGTCCATTTTGGACGACATGTTATTCGATAAAGAATTAAATCGCAAAACTTTCGAAACGGCGGAAACTAATAGAAAGAAAGAAAAAGAACAATGGCTCGAGATCGAACGAGAAAAAATGGAGTATCTCAAAGATCAACAGTTTAAGGAAGACATATCGATGCTCGACAAAGATATGCCGAACATGACTCCCGCGACACGACGTTTGCATGAATACGCTTGTAAAAAGATTTGTGAAAAATATGGGTTGTAGTATTTTTAATTTAATGTAATATTTAATATTTTATTTGTAATATTTTAATTTTAATGTAATTTTTTTATTTTAAGTTATTTTTTAAATTTTATGAATTATTTTTATTTTAATATAATATTTTTATTTTAACGAATTATTTTTATTTGAATGAACTATTTTTATTTTAATGAATTTGGGGTAGAAAGTATTAAATGAAGTAGTAGATAAAAGTTGAGCGATTAAAATAAAATTGTGTTTAGTGGAAAGTTGAGTAGGCGTCCCGCGTGACTCTTAAAGTAGCTCCTGGGTTACGGATGAAAAAACTGAGAAGTTAGGAACTGGAGATTTTAATAAAATAACAATAAAAACGCTGAACAGACGTCCTGTAAAACGACTTTAGAGACCTTGAGTTACGAATAGCCTAACATTTACCCATTAAACGACACCGCACACAAGCTCCATTTTCTATGAATTTATTTATTTATGATGGCTTTTTCCTTTTTTTGTAATGCAGTTATTTAACCTAAAAATTACTCAAATTTTGATTGATAAATATCGGCAACACTTTTTTTTTTCACTTACACTCTCCAACAAAGATTTAACATATTAAAGAAAAAATTTCATAAAATATATTAAATTATAAATAACACATGTCAAGTTTCAATTAAAAATATATGAAAAATTTCACAAATAATGCGCACATAACATTTCTCATTAATTTTTTTTGCCTTTTTTCAAATAAATTAAAGGAGTCAAACTGTCATATGGAAAATGAGAGTTGCTCTTGTTCACCCTCCAAACGATTAATTTAGTTGTACTCTCAATTGAATTAAAATATGATTCATTAACTTAAAAACGAGAGAGGTGCTATTTATGGCAATAAAGAATGGACGATCCGTAATCTCTAGTTGCTCTATTCTATAGAATCTTTATTAACAAAAAAAACTTAGATATTAAAAGTTTTCACAAATTCATTATTAACGAAGGAGGTAGGAAAATAAAGCACAAGGTAGATAATATTAATGTTGTAGTGAGGCTCATAAATAATATTGCTGTGGGAAAGTGAGGCTATAAAACAGAGCATGCTTGAATTGCTACTATCATGTCCAAACATGGGATTTTGAAAAATGGAGTTTGGACTAGAATATGACCCACCATTTGTTTAATTAGTCTTTTATCAACTGAGAAAAAAGGGGCAACACACCAAGACAAAATGAACAACAATGGCAGCCTGTATGGCCACGCCTCACTTTAAAAGTAATCAAAAATCTTAATGTAAGAACAAAACATTATGGCTAATCTTTCTTTTTTAATCATATAATAATCATAGTGTTACCAATTGCCAAGCTGACATGTAATGTAGTCCTATGGGCCAATTACATAATTTATTAACAAAAAATCACAATTACAATTAATACGGTCTGAAAAAAATTTTCACGCGGAAAGGGCAAATTAAATCTTGTACGTTCGTGAATGTAACTTTGACATCTTATTCCCGTAGAACATGCTTTGACATCTTATTTCCATAAAATATGAACCAATCATTTTTTTCATGCATAATAACAGTTATTCATCAAATGAATGTCATTTTTATTATTGTCTACGCCCCACATATATATTACTTTTTCTTTATTTTTCTTGATTACTTTTCTTTCTTGTTTTTAATTAGGATCAGAGGTTTTTTTCACTTACATATCTATGTTGAAATATTATGCATATTTTTTTCAAAAATAATTTAACAATATATTAATTTCATCCAAAAAACTTTAAAAATAAGATATATTAGATTAAAAATAAAAAGCAATAATCATATTTAAAAAATTGAAACAAAATATCTGACAAAAAAAATTCAATAATTCAATTAAATTTTTCTTACTATAAAATTTTAGGAATAACTTTTTTCTTTTAATTTTTTTGATATATTTTATTTCGATCAACAACAGAGTGACATCTACGATTTTCATTTTTCCATCTTTACTTTATTTTATCCCAACTTTTTCTGTAATTTAAAACTGAAAAATTTATAATTCATTTTTTAAGGAGAAAAACAGAAATGATCAAATGTGTTAAACCAAATAAATAAATAAATAAAGTAAAATGACTGCACACACTAAAATCAAGTGTTTCTTGGTCCTAGGGAATTAAATTTTGTACACTTAAGCAAGTGGAGGCCTTCTTTTCTTACCAATCCATATTGCTCACTTGACCACTTTCTTCTTTTATTACCCACATGTTATTTTTTTCTACACTAATTATATATGAGAATCAATCAATAACCAATTAAAGTAAATTAAGTAAAAAAAATCAACCAAAAATTAACACAAAATCAAGCAAAAAAAATCATTAACAAACTAAAAAAATTAAGCAAAAAAATTAACCAAAAAATAACCCCAAAATCAAGCAAAAAACAATCAGTAACCAACTAAAGCAAAAACTCAATCAGAAAACAACTCAAAATCAACCGAAAAAATTATCACTAACTAACTAAAGCAAATTAAGCAAAAAAATCAACTCGAAATCAATCGAAAAACAGTCACTAACCAACTAAAGCAAACTAAGAAAAAAAATTAACCAGAAAATAACCCGAAATCAATCAAAAACAACCACTAATAAACTAAAGCAAAATAATCAAAATATCAACAAGAAAATAACTCAAAATCAATTAAAAAAACTACTAACTAACTAAAACAAAATAAGCAAAACATCAACCAGACAACAACCCGAAATTACTGAAAAATAATTACTAACCAACTAAAGTAAAATAAGCAAAACATCAACCATAAAATAAACCGAAATCAATCAAAAAATAATCATTAACCAACTAAAGCAAATTAAGCAAAACATCAACCAAAAATCAACTCAAAAACATACACTAACCAATTAAAGCAAATTAAATAGAAAAAAAAACAAAAAATAACAAAAAAAAACTACTAATCAACTAAAACAAATTAAGATTTACAACTAATGTAATAACCAATTAAACAGAAATATCAACTAAAAAAATGATTTCATTCCAGAAATTATTTTATAATATTTTAAGTATTTTTCTAATTAATAATTGAAATAAACTTTTGATCTGTTATAAAAAAAATATTTCTGAATATTTTCAAATTCATACACTTACTTGTGAATTTCTCAAAATATTCTCATGATTTATTTCACGCCAGAATAATTATAAATTATTTTTCAATCATATTTGAATAATAATTCAAATATATTACATATGTTATGAAACAAATATTCTGGTAGTTCCCACATTTATTATGACTTTTCTGAATTCTCCAGAAAATTTTTAGAACTTTTTGACCTTTGGAGGTATTTATTACAAGTTATTTTCTCCTCATATATTGAAAAAATCATAATAAATACTAAAATTTCCAAAAAAAATTACTCATCAATAATTTGTATATTTCAGTATCTTTCTAGAGATAATTTTTATGGAAATTTTGGGCCTCGGCCTTCGGGAATTATATTGAATAAATTTTTAAGTTTATTATTATTATTTTAGTGTTCGTTACCAAAAACCCATAAAATTACAGTAATCAACCTTCAATATTTGCACTATCATCTCTTCTTATAGATTTGTTCAAATTTAGTTCCGTTTGTTTAGTTGTAAAGTCCACATTTCCTATTTTCAATCCATATTTTGTTTGAATGCTTTTATGAATCAAATCAGAACGAAAATTCATCTTAAAAAAACCGAAATCACCAACTTCAACAAAACCAAATTTCTAGAAAATTTCCAGATTTTCAACATATGCAACATGCAAACTTTGAACATTCATAAATTATAGTGTAAAGCACCAAATTCACATCCGTTTAATTCCTCATAAAGTTAACATAGCATAATTTAAATTCATATAAAATATTAAGAGAAAAACACACAAATTAATAACAAAAATTAAGCATAAAAATGTGAATTCAACTTGCATAAAACCAGTGTCTTATGTAGAACTAATACCTTAGAAACAGGTTTGGCCTAGACAAATACTCAAGAAAACAACTGAAAGCTTTGCGAATGAACTATACATTGAACTAAATCAGGCCTATACACTACACCACAGTTTTGAAAATTTTCAGAGGAAAAAGACAAATATATCACATACCTGCATAAATCTTCCTGATTTCCATATTCATGGTGTCTGCAACATAAATATTTCCTCTGTCATCTACTATTAAGCCCTTTTGGATGGTTCATCCTTGCCTCCCTTAGCTTCCCATCTATACATTAGGCCCAGCGACCAATCGGGGTCTGGTGTCTGTAGATGTAAAAGGATTTCAATAGCAAATAATAACAGGAGGAGAATGTGAAGAAAGCAAAATAAGATTTAATCATTAAACCACGATAGATACTAATGGAAAATCATTGAGCATATTATCTTTAGACACATATATAATTGGTAAACCATTTGCATTTAAAATTTATTAAATGCACTTTTATGTTTAAATTGTAAGAGTAAATGAGTTTATTAAACTTGTCCTCTTTTTTTTTTTTATTATTGCTAATGAGCTAATTAAAAAAGGAATAGAAAATCATAGCTATGTTGTTAGCATGTTCTGTTTCGTTGTTAGTACAACAAAGTAAATCCATAATTTCTAACAAGCTTAATTCTCATCAAATATATCAACATAAACTAAAATGCAAGTTACCGATATTGTTATTGTTTTCTTGTTCTAATCTGTTGCAAGTTAATAAAAAAAAATCTTCAAGTTGTGTTACACACAGAGACACTGAAACTTCTTCTCAATATCAAAATGGGCTAGGTTGAGTCCTATCCTTCCCGTTTATTGCACTCTCTTGTATTAGTGGGCTAGGTTGAGTCCACTCGGTCAGGCAATTCATAACAAGTTTGGTCAATTTGTTTGAGAATTTAACATGTATTACAAATTTTTGAAACTAATTGTACATAAAGAACCGTATATACTCACTTGCATTTTTAAATGAGATTAGAATTCTATTTACATGTGTAGACAAAAATGGGGTTAATTTATTCACAGTTACTCCAAATTGATGTTTGTTGCAACACGTTCACTAAACTGACATTTGTATAAGGAAGGTCATTAAAAATTATTTTTCATTTCTAAATAGTCACTATAGCCAGATTTTAGAAATCGTCGAGCAAGAAAGATGACTAGGCATGTCACGTCACTTAAAAATGTCACATGGATGCTGACATGGAAAACCAACCTGAATTGACCCGAACCGAAATCTACCCAACCAGAATTTTTGAAAACCCAGAATAATTCATTGTCTTCCTTTCCTACTTTGGCCTTCTCTTCTGCAACTATTGTCCCACAGGCCACAGGTGAGCTTCATATCTTCCTGTCCATCTATACCTAAAAAAAAAAGAAAGAAAATATTTTAGGTTATCATTTTCCATTAAAACAAATAAAGATTTAATCTTTCTATCAATACCAGTAGATCATAAGATCTTTTTAGTATATAATGATTGATTAATATTACTTAGTGACTCCTCTGTAGATAGAAGTGCGTTGTCCAAAAGTATCAACAGTTTTCTTGGGTGCAGGATCGGAATGAACCAAGATTTGTTGGTTTCGTAAAATGGTGTCGTTTTGTTCAGCAGTTATCGTAGCAGTAGTAGTGGATGAGGAACTAGCAGCTGTGGTCTTAAGCTCACAATCATATATCTTAGAAGTATTATCAGAAGCAGTTGAAGTATTATTATTACTGTTGAAGGTAGTCAAGGATGACAGCCATGGATTCCAGACGACAACATCTCCAGTAACAGCTGCAGTGCCAGATGACAAGGACACCAGATGAACGACAGCGCCTGCTCACACATTCGATCCTGATTTTCTTCCTGTTTTGACATTGCTCCTTTACTTCTATTCCAACACGGCTTAGTTCCTAATTTCTCTAGGGTATACAGCCCTATTATAATTGTATAAATACTTCACTTAATTAATAAAGTATCAAGCTTTTTCTGTCAATCTATTATTTTTCCTAACATGGTATCACAGCTATGAATCCTTAACCACAGCCCCAAAACGCAGCTATGGCTGCTGCTCAACCCGATCATCCTCAACAAGCAATCATTGCAGCTTCATCCATTCCCTCTTTTTCTTTTTGTTCAGCTCACACATCCTTTGCCATCAAACTCAATGGTAAAAATTATATGGCGTGGAAAACACAATTTATTCCTATCCTCAACTATCAAGACTTGAACTCACACATTAATGGAACCAACCCACTTCCACGAACCATCCTTAATGAAGCTCAAGTTGTTGTACCAAATCCAGCATACGATAATTGGTTTAAGAAAGACTAGTTGTTGCTTTCATGGATATTGTCCTCTCTCACAGAAGAAGTGTTTTCTTATGTTACAGATCTTCATTCCGCCAAAGAAGTTTGGGATGCCTTGGCTCAAACTTTTGGATCAGTGTCACAAAATAGACAACTTCAAATTCATATCAAACTTAAAGAATTAAAGAGGAATAATATGTCAGTTTTTGCTTATCTAAAAAAAGCCACGACGTTGGCAGACAAACTCTAATCAGCAGGACAACCACTTACACCAGCCGAAATCAATGCCATTATATACAAAAATATTAGTAGTGAGTTTCACTCTATTATCACGGCTCTCAACCTCCGTCCAGGACCAGTTGCTTTTCATGAATTGTATGGTCAACTTCTTGCTCATGAGATACTCCTTAAAGGCTCTCAAGAATTGCTTGTCGCAAATATGGTGGAAAAACCTAGCATGGTCGAACCTAGCACTCATAACTCTTGGCCTCAGATGATGAACTACTCCAATTATAACCGACCCAAATCTTCTTTCCGACCTAGAGTTACTTGTCAAATTTGTCGACTTTGCAATCATACTATTGATCGTTGCCACCGTCGATATACTAGTTCTGGCAGAGGTACCCAATTTCGGCCTTAAGAGAATTTTTCCTATCGGCCTCCTCTATTCTCTTCCGGGCAAGTAACTTATCCTCGCAACACTTCACCTACTTGGTATCCCGACACTGCCACAAATTTTCACATCACTCCTAATCTTGCTAATCTGAGCATCGCTCAAGAATATCAATGTTGTGATCAGGTTCATGTTGGCGACGGTTAAGGCTTACAAATCTCTCATACTGGTAAAGCGTGTCTTCTTTCACCTTCTAAACCTTTAGCTCTTAACAATGTTTTTCATGTCCCATATATCGTCAAAAATCTTCTTTCCATACCAAAATTTGCCACTGACAATTCCTATTTCTTTGAATTTTGGCCATCCCACTTCTTGATTAAGGATCAAGTCACCAAGCAGATTCTGTTGCAATGGCCCAGTGAGAATGGAGTGTACACCCTCAAGCCTCACAAGCAAGCAGCTTCTGCTGACAAACTTTCTCTAAAGGATTGGCATGTCCGTCTAGGTCATCCTGACTACTACATTGTGTCTCGTATTCTTCGCGAGTCAAATATCCCCTTTTCGTCTTCTTTAGTTACTTTGTGTTCATCTTGTTCCCTAGGAAAGTTATCTAGAGTTCCATTAGCTTATGTTGAACATACCAACAAGGCTCCTTTTGATATTGTTTATGGTGATTTATGAGGACCTCCCCCTGTGTTATACTTTCATGGTCATAAATATATGTTTATTTTGGCTGATGATTATACTCGTTTTACTTGGCTTTATTTCCTCAAAAATAAAAGTGATGCATACTCTATCTTTTTGCAATTTCAAGTTTTTGTTGAACGTCAATTTAACACAAAAATCAAACCTTTTGCATTCTGACTGGGGAAGCTTTTCATTCTGATTGGGGAAGTGAATTCTAACGCCTTAACAAGTATTTTCACACTGTTGGTATTGTTCATGGCATCGCTTATCCATACATTCATGAACAAAATGGTCTAGTTGGACTCATGTTATTGATTCCGCTCTTACACTCCTTGCTCATGGCAATGTCCCTTTCAAATTTTGGACTTTTGCCTTTGAACATTCTGTTATGCTTATTAACAATCTCTCATGTCTTGTTCTCAGTCAAAAATCTCCTTTTTAATGTTTGTTTCAACATTCTCCTAATCTTCTCCAACATTGTCCCTTTGGTTGCATTGTGTTTCCTCTCTTGCATCCCTACAACTTGGCAAGTTCTCCTTTCGAACTACTATGTGTGTCTATCTTGGGAATACCCCTAATCATATTGCGTATCGCTGTCTTGACCCCTCTTCTAATCGTATCTATCTTGCTCGTCTGCTAGGTTCAATGACAAGTCATTCTTGTTCAAACAGTCATCTCACATGCCAAATCTTTCCTCTGATCAGCCATCTTCCACGTCTCCATGGCTTACCCTATCTCATAATGACTCTATTTTGGGCCCTGCACCAAAATCTTCTTCTCTGGCAGTGATTGGCTGGTTTCCTGAATGATCGATGCTCTACTAATGATTATCGTCACGACCCAAAATCGGTGGTCGAGACCAGTGTACGAGGCGAACCGTCTGTGGAAGCCGACTCAACTCGCACAAGCCAAAAAAATCAGAACATACTACCCAAAACATTTAATTACTTGTTTAAAACGATTAACGGAATCATTTATCGTTTAAAGCATAAGTAGTAAAAATAGATACTATAAATCAAATGATAATATATCAAAAATATATTTTGTGAATATATAATATATCAAATACAAATGGTAAAACTTGTAATCCAATAGCATCCCGATATGGAGCTCTAACAAAAACCAAAATAAGAACCTGGACGAAAGGGCATCACTAACCAAAAGATGTCTCACAGGTGTCAATATGCGGAACGGTTGCCAAGGCAAAAGTATGTGCACTTGTAACAATAAAACCATGGTAGACAGAGAAACAAACAAGGGTCAGGCCCAGTGAGGAATAACACTTCATATCGCCTCATACGTGCCTCACAAAGACTATTTTGAAAACAGTTTGAGAATACCACAAGCAGATATATATAAGTATATGTACGTATATATATACACACACCATATAAATAATAGTTTTTCGAAAATCATTTTGCAAAGGTTCACAACCAAAGCATCCACAGACACGTAGGCTTTAAAATCCTTTTTCAAATTCAAAACATACTTTCCGAGTCCAAACTCATATCAAGTACATGAGACTAAAACAAATGTGTGCATCCAGTACTAATACAAAGTGATGTGAACTCTGCCACCATCCATAACAAATCATGTGTTAGATCAGGACACATAGTTATCGACAACCCTGGTAGCTGGACTTTCTCAAAGCATTGGTATACCAAAGGTCACGTTTTACCCTCGTAACAGAGGAGTCCCATATCAAAATCAAAACATACTAATACATAGTATGAAATCAAAGGCATGCATAACGACATCAAAATCAAAGTAGATATATATAATACATATATATCAATTCAAAACAAAACAAAATCCTAATTAAACATATAACCAGTTTATTATTAGCCAATCCTCGGATTAGTCCAATTTCAAATATGTTTCGTACACAACAAAAACATATACATTTTTTAGACACAGACAATGTGTTTGAAGCTGCTATTCATTCACCTGGAAATCCAAGTGCAAAGTGTCAATCAAGCCCTGCTAGTCGATGGTTGGTCTCGCTGACAGGAACATGAAGCTGAACGTGTACAACAACATATATCAAAATACGGTACTGTGGCAATACCAAATGCATGCTATGCAAATGCAAATGCGGACTCTCAAGTCGCCAAAAATCCATATGTGAATGATAATCTATCAGTCTGGATTCAAAACCCAAATCTACGTAAAATTACAATTTGGTTCCCGACTAGTGTAAAATTATGTTATAGTCCCCAATACTTGACAAATTACAAAATAGCCCTCAAAGTAAACTGGGATTGCTAACTAGCTCTCTAAGTAGTCAGAGTCCACAAAAGAGTCTCTGAACTCTCAGAAATCTCGAGACAACCAAATTACAGCTTTTGTCCCTCAAAACCTTGGCTCACTCGAGTAAATCCATGGCTCACTCTAGTAACAACCTTACTAACTCGAGTAAATCATGGTCTTACTCGAGTGAAGCCTACCCTGTCTTATTCGAGTAACAATAAGTCTTGCTCGAGTAAGACACTGCCCAGAGAAAAATCATTCCCAAGCACCCATATTGTCTATAAACAACCTACAAAGTATTAATCTATACTCCAATCCAACAAAACAACTCGGAATCACCCAAAATCAATCCAACCCGAAGTGATTCAAACCCATTTAT
>CAODLS010442487.1:0-10150 GCA_948243855.1 Flueggea neowawraea | reverse complement strand
CTCTTTTTGTTGATTCTTTTTATTTTTCAACAACTTCTCATAAGTTGTTATCCTTTTGGAGTAGAATTTTAGTTCTTCATCCAAGCTCATTTCTCCTTCACTCTCCTCTTTTTGAAAAATAATGGAAGATTTGAATGTCTTTCCATGCTTCGGTCTTCCATCTCTTGACTTGAGCACAATCTCATAATTTATGAGTGACCCAATTAAGTAACTAAACTCCAAAGAGTTTAAGTTTTTAGACTCCATGATGGTGGTGACCATTGCATTCCATTCTTGAGGCAAAGACCTCAAAATCTTCTTCACCTTATCGTTATTAGAGATTGGTCTTCCAAATGAGGCAAGACTATTTGTAATTTCTCCAAATCTATCAAGCATGTTGTTAATGTTTTCATCCTCTTTCATGGAGAATAACTCATAGTCATATAGAAGCATATTAATCTTGGTTTCCTTGACTTGAGTTGTGCCTTCATGAGTAATGTCAAGTATTTCCCATATCTCCTTGACATGGTCACAACAGGAAATTCTGTTTTACTCTTTTTAACTCAAAGCACAATATAATAGTTGAGTGGTTTTGGAATTTCGACTTAAAGACTATCAATCTTCATCATTGAAGTCTTTATACGCCTTAGGTGTGCAGTTTTTAGTCTTGGGAATTTTGGGACCAAGGACAATCACCTTCCATAGCTCAATATCGTATGATGGGATGAAAATAATCATCTTTTTCTTCCAAGAATTAAAATTTGAGCCTTCAAAGAAATGAGGGATATAAAGAGAAGCATCGGATACACATGGAGGAGAAGGACTGAAATTCATTTTGTTGATGCAGATCTTTGCTCCAAGGTTGTTAAGCCTTCTTTGAATGGAGATCCACTCTGATACCACTTGTTGGAGAATTTTCAGTCTATAGAGTGGATAGCAAAAGCGACTTGAAATGAGAGGAGAGAAATCAACACCAAGAATTTAAAGTGGTTCGGCCAACTTTGCTTATATCCACTATCTAAGTCTCACCACTTAGGATTTTCACTATAGTGGAGATTGATTTCGGCTCAATCCAACAAAGCCAATATAACAAGGTTGATTCCGGTTCAACACCTCCAATGCCTACACAATGTTGTTTTTCTTAGGTTCACAACAAACCTTCACAATGTTATTTTCTATAGGCTTACAACAAACCTTTATTACACTCTCAAAGTGTATACAAAGTATTTACAACTGATGAAGCTCTATGCTAGAGTTGAATGTATAAGATTGATGCTTGAACTTTGATCTCTAGCTTGATTTGGTGTTCTTGATGGTTGAATTTGATAGGAGTTTTGGCACAATAATTTCTGATGTTGTTCAACACATTTTTTTGCCTTCTCTTGATGTATTTATAGCATTCCTATGTCATATGACCATTGCCTTAAAGAAACTAGTCGTTGGAGTGCATTTAATGCTTCTGCAGCTTTTTGTGACCCAGCTAACATAAGTTGTCATTATAAGATGTACGTTGATCATGTTGCGTTCTAGTTGACGTACATTTTTCTTTTCTCTATGTATGTTATTAACCTTCACTGCGTATATTGTGAATGTATGACATATGTTGTGCTTGATCTGGAATGATCCAGTAGCCTATGTTTTCTTTTCGTGCCACGTCTACGTACATTGTAGACTCTTTACGTACGTTGTTGTACATAATGTACGTTGTGGCTTTATCCAACGTACGTTGATCACGCTATTTTCCAGATAATGTATGTTATCTTCTTTGTAACGTACGGTGTTGCTTTGAAGAGCATTCTTTTGCAACTCTAAGCCTTCCAGCGTGTTTTAACTTCAAGTCAAATATTTTGCTCATCATCAGAACCTTTTGTATAACATCAAAACATAAAAGAAATTTAATATTAATCACCGATGATCCAACACTTCCTACACCTATTCACCTCCAATCAAGCAAGCCCTTACTAATTACGAGTTAAAAGGTACATTTTCTTTCTGACAAAATAAATTAACTTAAAACTATAACAACAAATAGACAAAGTATTTGATTATAATTACTTTAATGATACATGCTTTAGAGCATGTCCAAGAGGCTCCTTAGACATGCTCCTTAAAATGTATTATTTTATTATAATTTATGTGTTAATTTATTTTAAAAGTTTTGTATTGAGAGAGAATATAATGAATATTTTATTGATGAATTAGATGAATAGTATTAAAGAATAAATAGTGTTTTTTTTAATTTTGTTGAGGAACTGTAGCATTAAATAATTTTTTAGTTAATTTATTAATGAAACATTGAAGATAAATGATGTTAGAGTTGATTCAAAATTTGAGATAAAAAATAATATAAAATATTATATTTTAAAGAGCATGTCCAAAGAGGTTGTTATATATGCTCTTATTTATATATATATATATATATATATACACACACACTTTACATGACAAATTTTTATTAACAAAATTTTATTAATTTTGAATTTGATTTAATCATGATGACATTTGAATAATAAACTTCAATTAAATTGTATGTGCTATGAAAGTAATTGTAGCACAAATTTGATAATTACTTTTCCAACCTATATGTACTCATCCTATAACATCATATTTTAATGATTACTAATTATTTTATTTTATCCCGTGAAACGTCCAAAAAAAACATTCTAGATTGATATATTAACAGTTTATTTTGTCTTAGAAGTTGTAGATTACTCGTGAGTAACAACATTATGATAGGATGTCAAGCATATTATTAGGAAAAGGCTCAACTTACTCCAAGAGTAAAGAGTAAGTTTTTTTGAATTTACTCTTCATTCTCACCATCCATTGCTTTTGAATTTAATGATGAGAATTATATTAAAAAAAGTAAAGTATATCAACTATTAGATTTAAATGCAATGATGGTGTGACGACCATAACCAAAATCGCATATACACGAGCATGCATTGCATACAATATAGATTGATCTGAAGTTAAATACATTGTCCATATGGTTAGAGAATATTTTAGAAAAATTTACGAGTGATAAAAGGTTTATCGGTAGGAAAATCAGGGTTCAAAAGTGAAACACTTAGAAAACAATTGTAAATAGGTGATTTTGTAATTTAGTCAAAATAGTTATATAAATAGGTATTATTTTGTTACTATAGTTTTAGGGCTGCTTATGTGTCAAAAACATAAGAAAAGAAGTTGATAAAAAGAAGAAAAGTGGACAGATCTGATTGGACCTCCTAAGCAGCTCGTCACCTTGTGCTTAGATTAAACTTGATAAAATCAGAAGTTTAGCTAGTAAGACTCATTTTTTTCGTGCTCAGGTCATATATTTGAGATAAAACAAGAGAGAAAAGGGAAAGAAAAGAGAAGAAGAACATATTTGCATAGCAAATTCGTTTGAAAACCTAGAATTGAAGGATTTTGCATCTACTGTATTATAGGAGTAAAGTAAGTGATTCTCTTCATTGTTATATGTTTTATATTCATTAGAATATGTATTTAGAGGTTTCAATGTCCAATAAATAGATTGTATCACGAATTGATCATAAATATGTTGAACTGAAATATGGGTATGATTGTGTCTAAATTTTAGTCTGTATCGCAACATTGTTTTGATGAACTTAGAGGCAAATGTAGTCAAAGTGTAAAGCATGAAAGTTGTTCATTTATGTGTCTAGTATATATATGTAAAGTTTTAGATGCTAAATATATGTATAACGGATAGTATCTAAGAATTAGTGTAAACATGTCTAATCTGGTAAAAGTAATATTTGGATATTGTACGTAGAGTTCATTTGAGTGACATCGAGTCTGATTTTTGGCATACATAGTCCTTTGTATGTTTATTATATGAGGTTAAAATTTTAGAATAAAATGAGTTTGTTTGATTGTCAACGGGAGAGCATAACGCAAACTGGCCAAAAAGTGTACATAGGTTAGACTTGTATTGCATAAGTTGCTGTCAAATGATGCACGCCTATAAGAGTGGTCTAAAACTTATGATAATATCTTGAATCATACTGGATATATGTATAAGTGCATATTATAAGTGTCAACATCATAACATGCATCATTTGAGTATTTCATCAATATAGCGGCACATATACACTCTGTATTGAAAGGCAAATATGTGAATATGTGTGATAGGTGAGAAAGGCTACGAAGAGGCTCCAGAGGCGATCTAAGGGACTCCAAATTGATTTGTGTTGTGAGCGAACCCATTATATGCTTTATGTGCTATATTTTTATATTGTCTAATATATGCTATTGCCATGAGATATGTGAAATTATTGGTATCGATATTGCTTTTGATTTGATTATGTGATATCGATGAATTCTTATTTGATATACACTAAAGTATTGATTATCATAAGTTGGACACAATATATGAATTATGGGAAATGTTATTGAGCTATACTGTGTATATGTTTTGCATTGGATTTCATATGGTTTTAAAGGAATAATATGGCCAATTTATTCAGGTATATACAATTCTATTGAAAATATTGGTTATATGAGAAAGTAAATGGAACTAAGTGATATACACAGCTAAAACTCATATGAGCTACCTTTAGAATCCATTCTACTATATTGGTTATATGAGAAAGTATATGGAACTAAGTGTTATATGCAGTTAAAACTCGTATGAGCCACCTCTAGAATCCATTCTACTATATTGAGCTGGCCATTAATTTATTTTATTTATTTGATTAGACATACGGGTTAATTCTATTGGTATTGAAAAGATCTTTGAGATTTGTTATATTGAAAACTCGGGGCAATACTTGACATATTGGACCATTACCGAACAAAACAGACTAGCACTGCATACTTATTGTATCTAATTTATTTGTTATCTATTAGATTGCTTGTATATATTGTACTTTTACTTAAAGTTTGATATATGTTGGGTTCCTCATTGAGTTGTGACTCTTATAAAGTGCAAATTTTTTCTTAGGTATCAACAGGTTAGTTTTTAAGCCGATTTTCAGGCTTGTAGATACCACGACGAAACAGAAGTCGAAATGCCATGATCACACACACACTCTCTCTCTCTCCATAACACATGTGCATATAGAGTTTTGAGGATGAGATCTTAATAACTCATCATGCATTGTATAAAGTCTACTAGACTTGACTTATAAGATATGATGTATATTATATGTTGACGAGTTTTATTAGTTTTGTTTGTAAATGTCTTGTTACAACTATTTTGATAGTTTAAACATGAAGAACTTGTTGTAAATTTGCTATTATATATGCAAATATCGATATATACCTTAGATCATATGAGTGTGAATGTTTTTAGGCATGGGTGTTATAAATGGTCAGGATGAAGAGTAACTTCAAAAACTTTACTGTTGGAGTAAGTGGAGCCTAACCTTCTTAAACAACTCGAACAATCTTTGAAATAAATAAAAATTAGTTTCAAGTTCAAGATATTTTCCATGATGAAATGGCATTATACATCACTTACAACGTTCCAAAATCGATGATGGGTTCTAATATCAATTCATACAGGTAAAAGGGTTGCAAGGTCATCTCCAACCACAAACACTAAAGTATAGTAAATTTATATTAAAATGGAGTAATTACAATAAAAGTCTCTCTAATCATCAATTCAATTTTTAACACCAAATTAAATATTCCAAGCATATTCCTCCCTACATCTTTTTTTTTTATTATTCAACAACTTGCACCTATATTTAAGTATTCTACTTATTCTTTCAACATAAATATATTTTGATATTTTTAATAACATATAAATATTGAACATAATTATTTTTATAATATAATAATCAAAATAAAATAAATTTGGATAAAAATATATTTTTTATTAATTATAAGTTTTATTTAACTATATATCAAAAGTACAATATAATTGAAAAGACAATCACACATTAATCTCAATGATCCTCTAAATTGGAAAATTCCTTCCATAAATGCTTAATTAAAGCATTGAGTAGAGAATAGTGAACTTCCTTGTCCTTGATTTTCTTATGTCGAGCAATAAATTGTTGAAATCAAATATATTCATCTTGAATGATTTCAACTGTTGAAGGTGACGTTTATCTAGATTCTATAATTTGTGCATTAAGTTCATGTTCTGTTGGATAACATATAGGAAAAACACAACAGAATTTTCAAAAATTTTACACATTACCAAATGTCAATATCTATGCAAACAATCGATTCATACAATAAAGAAGTAGTTGCAAATGTTTACTTCATAAAACATTGAAAAACTGTAAAGAAGACGATTGCGTCACGAACTTGGTTGTTCCTTTTATGTTCGGCTAGCCACTCCATAATACCAAAAATATGGTGTATCTATTAGTATCCACACCATGTTGGTCCATAATCACCGTTAGGAGTTTGCAGCTCAGGACTGGGTTTGAATCGGTGCGCTATAACACTTTCATGGAGCTAGGTGTTTAGAGTTTTTGGTAAGAAAAAGGACAATAAGGGCAACAATATTTTGCTCTCCCTATGCACGTATTAGACTACAAAAAATTCACTTTAAACACCCTTAAATACCTTAGTCCAAATAGGGTTATGGTTTGCTAAATACCTCCTACAATATCTACATGATTCTAACCTACATTAAGTGAGATATCTTCTTATCTTGTAAGAAGATATTTCAAATCCTTTTGGGACCCATTATGGATGTCCATACACTCCTTGTTGACAGAAAATTAAACTATTCTTACACAAAGAATGGACTTAATTAACTCCAATTAAGTTGGGCTTAATGGGTTTTGAGCTTTTACCCATTAAACAAGTATAAATGCAATATCTGCAAATCCGTTGCAACATATATCCAAATCTAACAAGAATTTGTATTTTATTCAATTATCCAATAATTAAATAAACATGGAGAATCCTAATTTAATTAGGACTCTTTCCGAGATGTATAATCAAATTAAGACTACTCATTATTGTGCTCTAAACCCTTAGTACCGACACAAACTAGTCGAACTAATTTTTTTTTACCATTTCTCAAATCCTATTCATAATAGGAATCCTACCATAACTACAAATCCTAATTGTATTAGGGCTCTCAATATTGAGAGTGATCTAAGTGTTAGGATTAGTTCTATTGAACCATAAGACGATCATTAGTTTCATTTCAAAACTCATCCTAGTTACACTAAGACTCTTATTTCGATTAGAAATCCTAGTCAAACTAGCACTCTCATATAAAATGAGATTTTTGGGTTTCTAAATTAATTAGGTATCATCTTAAGGCATCCTATACATTTTGGTCACCTCTTCGACGATGTTCATCCATGAGCCAAAATAGGAATCCTAATCAAAATAGGATTGATCACTTGAACATTATTCATCTCATGATTAACGTTATCCCTACAAAGTGTTATTATGTGTGACCCTCTAGGCCCTTATTCATAAGGTTAGTAACCTAGAATTTGACTCCTAAATTACTTCTTAAGATTGGACCCTAGTTAGCCATCATACCCCTAAGTGAACTCGAGTTGTTGTGGAGCGACTTATGCCTGTCATGAAAGATTGTCGTGTAATTAGGTCATTTGTCATTTTGTGTCTCTTTGATTCAAGTTAAGAGAAACTATACTAAATTAATTCAACTTCCCAGGTTGCAATCAATTAGATCATGACTATGGATTTAAGTTCTTTTTACTCAATTGATAGGGCCAATGAGACACTTCCCTCATATTACTAAGGGTGATAATCCTATCTTGATCACACACCATACTCATATGTTTCGTGATGCAAACCAACCTTTACATTTTTAGCAACCCTAATCAGGTTACGTAGAGTGGGATTAAATTTACATGATCAGACACTAACTTGTTGTAGTGATCTTAAGTCAAATGACTAGTTACACCATCTTGCACAGTTGAGAATTTTCCATTGAAACTTAAGTAATCTACCATGTGGTCTTTCAACAGCAGGTTAGTCCAACACCCATATTAACAATTAACTGTACACCTACATGTTTGGTCCAGATATTACATAACTGCTTTTCATGGGAAAATGGAACTAATCATACCATGTAATAGTCTCATTGATTACCGATGTCCAATACCGACAATCTTTGACTATGGATATTTAGATATAGTGTTCAAGTATCGATGTGTTCTCTGCCAGCCATGGCACATAAGGTGTGAACTTACTATATCATGTACATCGTTTCGTTGATCTAATCATACCAACCAAAATGATTCTCATATCATGTTAATTAGCAAAATGAAAACATGCCTTTTATATACCGATGATGTTACTTATATTGTGCCCTTAATGGTTGGCTCTTAGGGTACCTACACTAGCGCATTCATCCTCGACGATTGTATTGTGCATGATAATGCACACAATCATTATGTCATGTAGCATACTCTTGCTTTAAAAATACGGTGGGCCTGCAACGATTGAAAAACACGATTATAGAACTTTGAATGCACGTTACATATCTTTCCTACATGGTTCCTATCTCATCGCAAAATACTTCTTCAGTCCACGTGGTTCGTGAATTTTTTGCACAATAGTGGACCATTTGGGATATATGTTATCTGCTAAATAATATAATATATCATATTATTTTCCTTGTATGACATAATGAGTGGGAGGAACAATGCCTTGGGCTAGGTTAGAGATCAAATGAGATGATTCTAGCACGTTATTGTCATTGTCAGTGCCCGGCATGCCAAAGTACTCATGCTAAATCAATAGATCATAATCGTCCATATCTTCAAGAATAACAGTAGGTGATCTGTAACGACCTGTATATTGTCCGACCTATGCTAGAGGACAATTTTTCCACTTCCAATGCATACAATCTAGACTACCCAACATTCTGGGAAAACCACGTTGCTTACCGATGTAAAGTAGCCTTGTGATATCATTTGCAATAGGTGTTCTAAGATATCACTTTGCAAATACCTCAACAATTGTTTGACAAAATCTCTTTAAGCTTTCAATTAATGTTGACTCGCCAATTTTGACATATTTATTGGTAGCATTTGTTGGCACACCATATGCTAGCATTCAGAACATAACTGTTACTTTTGGAAAGGTTGACAATTTGAGTATACCAAGACCATCATATCGTTGATGGAAATAGCTATCATAACTTCGGAATGCTTCAACAATCCAAAGAGATAAAGGTCGAGACATTCAACACCTGACAAAACATTGTCGCATTAAATCGTGGATTTTCTAAAAAATAATCATTGAAGAAATTATGATCTACAACTTCATGATCACGATTAATGACAACATGAGCTGGGACAGAGCCTCCACGAGTGGGCTAGTTGTTTACTTGAGTGAGGTATAGTTCTATTATCTTGACGTTATTACGTATGATTTGTCCTATTATTTCTTCTTGTTCCACCATTAAATCATCTGAATCTGATGAAGATGAAGATGAATTTCCAATTTGTAAATTGGAAAGACCTCCTATATCGAAATTCATTGCAGTGATATTAAAGAATTTAATTTTCATAAGTGAGAAAAGGAAAGTTTATGATTTTAGAATAAAAAAAAAGTTTTGCAATATGATAAGATTCTGAAAAGATAAAACAAATCCAACGGTTGACATTAAGGTGAAATCCATCCAACGATTTATTCTCAAGATGCCTTGTTGATAAGGTTTAGAAAAGATAAAGTGAATTCGACAGTTGAAATTATGATGGAATCCATCAAATGGTTGATTCTCAAGGTGCCTTTTTGATAACGTTCTGAAAATATAAAACCAATTGGATGATTGATATTATGACGAAATCTATCTAATGGTTCATTCTCAATATGCCTTTCTAATAAGATTTTGAAAAGATAAAATCAACTAGACAGTTGACATTATGATGAAATTCATCCAACAGTTGATTCTAAAGATGCCATTTTGATAAAGTTGTGAAAAGACAAAGTTAATCTGACGGTTGACATTATGACAAAATTCATCCAACGATTAACAATATCAAGAAATTTCATTTTCTGCATCAAACCCATTAGGTGAATATTTCAATAATATGGAACTAATTTACCCAATTATCAAATTTTAATTTGGGCTAACTAATTTGTCTTTTTGTATTAGTTGTTTCATATGTTAATTGCAAGTTCAATTTTATTATGGTAGAATATTTTCATTGATGTCAACTTAAATTGTCATGAATGTATTTATGTTTTAAATTTGCAAAGTATGTGC
>CAODLS010442341.1:0-10469 GCA_948243855.1 Flueggea neowawraea | reverse complement strand
AATATGAGCATTCATTTTCAACCAAGGTGCCTTGTTTATAAATACGATTTTAGAAGATTTTTTAGGCGTAAAAAATTTGTAGCCTAAGCCATGTTTGGATAGAGTTTGTCTTTGAGATCCAAGTAGTTTCTCAAGGTTCTCTTTCCCATTTGTAAGCTTATAGGCAATGTTTGAAAATTTTTCAACTTCTTTCTTTAACAACAAGTTTTCTTCAATCAAATCCATTTTCTCTTTACTCAAAACATTCATTTTCTCGCCAAGAGCATTAGAGCTTTTCTTTAATGCAACATATTTAGTACCTAGTTTTTGAAACTCATCATGCAACTCTTCAAACACATCATATAATTAATCAAAAATGAAGTTATTGGTTACGTCATTTTCATCATCACTTGACAGTTCATCTTCTCTTGCCATTAGACACAAATTTTCCATTTTTTCTACTTCCTCATCCTCTTCGGAACTGTTGTCATCATTGTCGCTCCATGTTGCTTTCATTGTCTTTCCCTTATTTTTCTTTGAAAACTTGGAGAATTTCTTGGAAAAGGGACATTCTTGCTTTACATGACCAGGTTTTTTACATTTGTAACAAATGATAGAGTTTTTCTTCTTGGCTTCCTTCTTGAAGTCCTTTTTGTAGTTCGAGATGGCTTTGGATGTAGGAACACACACCGAAGGCTATGCCGCAAATCGTCATCTTTTCTTTGATGGCTCCAACTTCACCTCTTGGAAGAAAAGGATGACTATCTTCATTCAATCTTATGGCATTAAGATATGGAAGGTAATTGTGCTAGGCCCAAAATTCCAAAGAAACATGATAGATCTCTTAAGGAATACAAAGACTTTGGTGAGGAAGTTTAGAAGAAACTTCATTCAAATTCCAAGGCAACCCAACTCTTATATTGTGATTTGAATCTAGAATAGCACAATAGAATTTTCTCTTGTGAAAACGCCAATGAGATGTGGAAAATGTTGGAGGTGACTCATGAAGGAACCACTCAAATCAAGGAAACAAATATTAATATGATGTTACATGACTATGAGTTGTTCTCAATGAAAGAAGGAGAAAGCATTAGTAGCATGCTTGATTGATTCTCAGAAATCACAAATGGTTTTGCTTCTCTTGGAAGACCAATTTCAAGTAGTGATAAAGTAAAGAAAATTTTGAGGTCATTACCAAAGGAATGGGATGCAACGGTTGCGGCTATCATAGAATCAAAGGACTTGAACAAAATGGAGTTTGGTGCTCTAATCGGTTCTCTCATTAACTATGAGATTATGTTGAAGAATAGGAACTCCAAGGCCAAACTGAAAAAGAAGAACTTAGCCTTTAAAGCTAAGGAAGTAACTAGTGATGATGAGGAAGAGGATGAAGAATATGAAGAGATGAAGAACTTGCCTTTTATACAAAGAACATAAGGAGATACAAATCTTTATTGCAAATGAGGAAGAGGGATATGAAGAAAGGAACTAGAGATGACTACAAAAAGAGCTCATCATACAAGAAAAAGAAGAATGATGATTCTTGCTACAAGTGTGGCAAATCGGGTCATTATGCAAAAGATAGTAGAGTTCCTACCTCTAGACCACAATATGAAAGGAGCCAGAAGAAAGAGGTTCTTATTGCTACATGGAGTGATGAGGAAGGTGATGATGAGGTCAAGGAAGAAGTCAACCTTGCACTCATGGCTCAAAGCTCTTACTCTAGTGATGAAGTTGATAATGAGGTAAATACTTCTTCTCACCAAGAACTTGTCGAATCATTTGAATCATTGGCAAATGAATATGAAGAAATTTTCAAGCTTAATGAAATTTTGAAAAAGAAAAATGAGTCTTTGGAAATTAAGAATGAAACTTTGATTAGTCAAATCAAAGAGTTTGAAAACACCTTCAAAGATCATTCATCTTGCTTGGTTGAGCATCAAAAGTTAAGAGATGAGATTGATAGGATACAAAAGAATTTTCATATGTTGTTAATAAATTCTCATGTGGAAATGAAAAGTTCAAAAAATTACTTTCATTACAAAGATTTTCATTGTCCAAGCATGGTATAGGATGCGATCCTTTTAAAAAAGAATCTTCTTTGTTAAACAAGTTTTCAAATGAAAGCAAGAATGATTATTTGTACTTAGGATTGCCTACATGCAATAGATATTTGAAAGTAGGACATAGTTCATATTCGTGCTTAGGTTTGAGAAGGACAATCAAGGTGAAGAAGATGTAGATTCCAAAAGGATCCATTCTTCCAAACTTGGTCCATGTGACTAACACAAAAGGATCCAAAGTTGCTTGAGTATTGAAACAAAACAAATTTATTTTTGTAGGTGCAAGTCAATAATAGAGTATATTTAAGTATGGTACATTGATAGCAAATGCTTAAGACAAATGAGTGGAGACAAAAGTCTATTTGTTGAGGTCAAAATGAAGAATCATGGATATGTTACATTTGGTGACAATAACAAAGGTAAGAACATTGACATTGATAAAGTGGGTAAGGAACATTTACCAACAATTGACAATGTTTATTTAGTTGATGGTTTGCAACACAACTTGTTGAGTGTTTCTCAATTATGTGACATAGATTATGATGTTAGATTTGAGTCATCACATTGTACGGTTTTAAAAGATGGCAAAATTGCTTTCATTGGTTTTAGGCATGGAAACATCTTTTTTGTGAACTTGCATGATGCATCATCCTTTAATGAAAAATGTTTGATTTGTTTGGATGAAAATGCATTTTTATGGAATAGACGATTAGGTCATGCATATTTTCCATTGATTTCAAAACTTGCAAAAATGACATTGTTAGATGTTTACCAAAATTACGGTTTATAAAAGAGCATTTATGTGAACCATGCATTAGAGGTAAACATGCTAGAGGTTCTTTTATACCCAAGAAAGAGATTTATACATGTAGAATATTAGAAATTTTACATATGAATTTAATTGGTCCATCTAGACATATTAGCTTAGGTGGTAAATTGTATACCTTGGTAATTGGTGATGATTTCTCAAGATTTACATGGGTTAGATTCCTTGCAAATAAAAGTGATACCTTTAATGAGTTTGGTAAGTGGTGTAGATTGGTTCGAAATGAGAAGGGAAATTCTATCATTGCCATTAGAACCGATCATGGAGGAGAATTTGAGTCCAAACCTTTTGAAAGTTGGTGTGACAAGCACGGCATAGAACATAACTTTTGGACGCTAAGAACTCCACAACAAAATGGTGTGGTGGAGAGGAAGAATCAGAATTTGGAGGAGATGTGTAGAACAATGCTAAATGAGTATGATATTCCAAAATATTTTAAGGCCAAGGCTATGAACACCGCTTGCTACATCATCAACAGGGTGCATTTGAGAAGGGCTCAAATGAAACTCCTTATGAAATATGGAAATGTAAGAAACCTAACATTTCTTATTTTCATCCATTTGGTTGCAAAGTTTTTATATTGAATAATGACAAAGATAACTTAGGAAAATTTAATGCTAAATCAGATGTAGGAATTTCCCTTTGTTATTCCACTAATAGCAAAGTTTATAGGGTGTTTAATTCTAAGTCTAGAGTTGTTGAGGAATCAATTCATGTTAACTTTGATGATATAATCTTACCCCTGGGAAAGGTAGTTGTTGATGATGATGTAGGTGAATTCAAAAAGAAAGATGATCATAGAATTCAAAAAGACTTGAAAGAGCTAGACATAAATGAAGCCACCAACATTGATGAAGAAAAGAAAAATGAAGAAGGTGCACCTATTTCACTTCCAAAAGATTGGGCAAGAGTAAAAGATCATCATATAGAGCAAGTGATTGGGGACATTGGAGATGGAGTTAAAACTAGAAGACCATTGACTAAATTTAATTTTGCATACATCTCCATTATTGAACCAAAGAATACAGAAGAAGCTTTAGAAGATGAATGTTGGGTTTAAGCAATGCAAGAACTCAACCAATTCAAAAGAAACAATGTGTGGGAATTAGTTTCGGCTCCCAAAGGAAAAACAATCATTGGAACTAAATGGGTTCATAGAATAAAGTTTCATGAAAATGGCAAACCGGTGCAAAACAAGTCAAGGTTAGTAGCTCAAGGTTTCAACCAAGAGGAAGGTCTTGACTATGAAGAACGTTTGCTCCAGTTGCAAGACTTAAAGCGATTCGACTCTTATGTGTCTTTGCCTCACACAAGAAGATCAAACTCTTTCAAATGGATGTGAAGAGTGCCGATCTAAATGGGTACATTCAAGAAGAAGTTTATATAAGGCAACCTCTGGGCTTTGAAGACCATGAACATCCCGACTACATCTTCAAGCTCAATAAAGCTCTATATGGGTTGAAACAAGCACCAATGGCATGGTTTGAGAGGTTAAGTACTTTCCTTATTTAAAATGGTTATGTAAGAGATCATGTTGATAACACTCTCTTTATTAAGAAAATGGTGATGATATGCTTATTTGCCAAATATATGTAGATGATATTATATTTGGTGCTACTAACCCTTCTATGTGTAAATATTTTTGTGATCTTATGAAGGGAGAATTTGAAATGAGCATGATGGGGGAGCTTATTTTCTTCCTTGGACTTCAAATCAGACAACTTGAAGACGGGATTTTCATTCATCAATCCAAATATACCAAGGAGTTGTTAAAGAAGTTCAAAATGGATGGAAGTAAAGAAGTGTCTACCCCAATGTCATCAACATTAAAACTTGATAAAGATGAGCAAGGGAAAACGGTGGATCAAAGGCTTTATAAAGGTATGATCGAATCCCTACTTTACTTAACCGCCTCTAGACCCAATATTATGTTTGCTACATGTCTATGTGCATGTTTTCAATCCAATCCCAAAGAGTCTTATTTGATTGCACGCAAAAGAATTTTTCGTTATTTAATTTGTACAATAGGATTAGGTTTATGGTATCCATCATGTCTAGATTTTAATTGGATTGCTTATAGTGATGTCAATTTTGGTGGTTGCAAGTTAGATAGAAAAAGTACTAGTGATACATGTCATTTTTTAGGCTCATGTTTAATCTCTTGTGCAAGCAGGAAGCAAACAAGTGATGCTACTTCCACTGCCGAATTTGGATATGTAGCTACTGGAAGCTCTTGTGCTCAAGTGTTATGGATTAAAAATCAATTGCTCGACTATGGTATTGTTCTTAAGAATGTCCTTATCTTTTGTGACAATACAAGTGCTATTAATTTGAACAAAAATCCTATTTTGCATAGTAAAACAAAGCATATAGAAATTAGACATCATTTTCTGTGTGATCATGTGCAAAAAGGTGATATTTGTTTGAAATTTGTTAGAACAAATGACCAATTGACTGATATTTTTGCAAAACCTTTAATTGAGGAAAGTTTTAATGCAACTAGATTTTGTTTAGGCATGTGTAAGGTGAATGATTGGTGATTGTGACTGTTGTTTTTATTGTATATTTCTTGCATACATTTGCATTCATTTACAGTAAAATGGTCCATAGGATCAATTGATATGATCTTGAAGTAAGTTAGAATTTTTTGAAATATGACATGGGTGACTCTAGAACTTTTTTCATGTATGTCATGGTTTAAAGATGTACGTTATCTGGAAAAAATGAACTGTAACGTACGTCGAATGTTAAAGTGATGCACATTGTCTGGGTTTAATGGTTTATCAATATACGCCGTATCTTATTGGTGGTGTACGTTATCTAGGGAATATTTGCATACAACATACATCATGGTTGGGTAAAACCTACGTCATATGGCTTAACAGTATATCAGAATTGTGTTTTCCTTCACTGTTTCACTTCTCAAAAAACCTAACACGTATTTCTTTCCTCCTAATTTTCACCCATTTCATCAAATCAGCCAAAATCTATCTTAAAATCACTCTCAAGCCTAATTTCGATCTTCCCTAAACATTTTTCACTGATTGAAATTCACAAAAACACATCAAATCACCTCAAATCCGTCCAACAAGGTTTGCCCAAAACACTCAAATTTTCATCATTTTCCAGTGTTTTTATTGAAATACCACACGATGCCACCTAGAAGAGAGTCCATAAGTAAGCAGCAACATGATCCCAGCCCATCTAGAGGTCAGAAATGCCCTCGAGTTTCTGAGGCTCAGGTGCCAGATTTTGATATTGAAAATTTTGTGAGTACAAATGCTCAGAGAGTGTTCTTTGATGTTTTGAGCCATGAAAAGTTGACTTCGAGTATGAGTTTTGATTATGACTCATTAAGAAAAGTAGATATGGAGTTAGAACTAAAATTTCAGGAGTTGGGTTTTGCCAAATTTGTTGTTGTTGAAAAGCCTGTTTATGAAGTGTTAGTTAAAGAATTTTATGCTAATATGACTAACGAATATGATGAATTAGATGATACAATTTTCAAGTCCAAGGTTAGAGGAAAGGAAATTCATTTTGAGAAATCTGATTTGAAAGAGCAGTTTGATTTATGTGATGATGGCTATAGATGTACTGGAGCCTTTCAATATAGAAATGAGGGGCTGATAGAAGAAGGAGAGCATGTTGATGAGTATGAAATTCTTGATGAAATCGAATGTAAGAATTGGATAAAGAGAGAAAAGGTTGTGATTGAGCTCACCGATGATCAGTTTCAGCACAATGATTTTGGAGTAGAAATGAGAATGGTGCATGAAGCAATCACCCGAAATGTAATGCCAAAACGTAAAACCCAACACAAGTTTGTAGAGAAGGACTTAGAGATGATTATCATATATTGAAGGATCATAGGGTTAATTTTGCTTTCAATGTCATAGATTGGATGACAAAGAAAGCATCGCCATTACAAAAACTGGAAGGACTTCCCTATGGTTCGATATTGACTGAGATTTCTGAAAGATGTGGAGTAGATTTCTCGAATCTCACGGGGACTCCTATTTCTAGAAACCAAATGGTTCACGATGGTAGTTTGAGAGCGAAACAACTATATCTCACTACTAACCGAAGTTGGGTTTTTGGCCGTATTTAAGAGATGGTGATAGATTGACTGATCCTCAAACTCTAATGCCTACTAGTAAGCAACAAATTTTTAGAAGGGATGCACGTTCGTCCAATGTTACCAATGAGGATAGAGAGCATGCTAGGCCTAGAGCTAGACATAGTGCGAGAGATGCTCCCAAGGTGCCACCATTAGTTGTTGAGGAGTTGAGAATCGAGATGGCTTCGTTGAGGGTGGATTTATTAAGAGAGGTAAGGACCGAGATGGTTGGGATGTGAACTTACATTGGATACATGTTTCATCATGCTTTTCTGAGTGTTATCCTTCATCCTGCCACCATTACCCCATCTACCACTGGGATTGATCTAGAGCAACCTCTATCATCAGATATTCTTTCATCTAGTCGTGGACCCGAGTCGGATGTTTCTTTCACCCTCGAGGAGTTTGGTCTAGATTCTTAGAGCCTTACTTGCTTCCTTTATGATCATCATCGAGATCGATACCGACATTTCATCCACCTTGCATACTCTTTGCATGTTTTGGACTTTGTGATGATTTATTTTTTTGTTATGTGCTTTGTACACATTTTGTATTCCCCTTTGTGTTAGATCATGGATGATCAACATTAAGTTCCTTTTTTGTTTTGATGATGTGGAAAATAGTTGACCTAGAGTGAAACACGTTGGAAAGCTCAGAACTGTAAATCAAGCCACTGGAAGTGTCACAACGCACGTTATCTAGGCAAAACATACGTCACAGTTAAGGGCAACGTACGTGATAAGGTAACAACGTACGTAGACGTGAGCTCAGAAGGAAACAGAGGATACTGGATGGTTCCAGACCAAGAGCAGCGTATGTCATTCATGCACAATGTACATAGTGAAGTCACAACGTATGCAGAGGAGATTCAACGTACATCATCTGAAGATGTGGCTATGATCAACGTACGTAAAGCTGAAGAATTTGCAGACAACGTACGCAGGCTTGGTACAACGTACGTTGTGTTTATTCCAGAAGGCTATAACGACTATAAACAGTCTCCAATGGCTAATTTCTCAACATCAACGGTCATATGATTTAAAGAAGCTATAAGTACATCAAGGAAGGGAATAAAAACATGGATGATCATATGCTTTCAAGTCCCAATAAATTTTATCATTCCATCACCCCCAAAACACCAAAATCAAGCTAGGGAGAAGATCAAAAGCATTGTGTCAACATATACTCCTAGCATAGAGCTTCAATATCTTGTTGTAAATGTTTTTTCTAAACACTTTTAGAGTATGGGGAAGGTTGTTTGTGAACCTATGGAAAACAACATTGTAATGGCTTTAGAGATATGAGCCACAATCAACCTTGTTGGCCTTAGAGAGGTGAGCCGTAATCAACCTTATTGGCTTTAGAGGTGTGAGCCGCAATCAACCTTGGTGTAAGGCTTTGTTGGATTGAGCCATAGGTAGTGGACGTAGGCATGGTTGGCTGAACCACTATAAATCTTGGTGTTATTTTTCTTGCGTCACTCCAACTCGCTTCCGCTCTCCAAACTTAACCAAGACATCCTCGGGAAAATTCTCTAATACTTTGTACTCATGATTATGTGTATCTACTTTTGTTATGATATCGATGATATTCCATGATGATTTTGTCTTGCTTCTTACAATTTTTTTGTTGTATACACTCTGTACGCCTTTTATATACCATTTATACCTCTCTTTGATTGATGACAAAAAGGGGGAGAAGAGGTTTGCAAATTGAAATTGGACTAAAATCAAATTGCAAAAAAATAATGGATGCACAAACTTAAAAGGAACTAGTAAACTAGAAACTTGATCCAACTTGTCAAAATTTTTTATGGACTAACCAAAAGGGCAAAGTCAAAGACTTTGATCCAATTTTCAAATCTTATTGTGCATTTATTTGTGGGGAGTTTAAGTGTTTTGTGATCATAAAAAATGGGGAGATTGTTGGACCAAAGTGGTCAACATTTAGATCCCTTTATATTTTGATGATGAACAAAACCGAAAATGGATTGTGCCCTTCATAAAGTACGTTTTGACACAAACAACGTATGTCTCCATTTTCAACGTACGACATATTTGACGAAAAATCAAGCAGAGGCTACTGGATGGTTCAGGTGTAAAAACAACGTACATCTTATATATGAAACATACGTCTTGATATTAAAAACGTATGACTTAGGTTCATCAACGTAAGTTATACACATGAAGGAAATTGAAGATCATTTGAAGGTTGAAGAGCATATTATCAATGTATGTTTTGTTCAATGTACAACGTACTTTATGCATGAAAGACAAAGAGAAGATTTGAAGTTCCTGAAGATTGAGACAATTCAAAAGCAATGGTCAACTGAAGATTTACAGGATAAAGTGAAACATGCGTCACATGATTGTCAACGTACATTAAGATTGATTCAACGTACGATGAAAGCTCCAGATGATAAACAAAAGCTAATGTATTACTAATGTGTCTTAACAACGTATGTTTTAATATTTCAATGTACATCATCTGAGAGTCTGCCTATGATCAACATACGTTATAAAAGTATAAAGCGTACATCATCTTAAGGTGCAATCCACAATGTGTGTTATGATAAATTCAACATATGTCTTAGAACTCTGACAATGCATTAAATGCGCCTTACTTCGGACCACAACGGCTAGAATTTGTCTCACAATGTTCCAAAAATCAGAGAGAGGTATAAAAACATGCTTGGGAGGACAGAAAAAATATCTTACAACACCTGAGCATTCAATTCCGACAACAACCAAGCATCAAAGCATTGAATTTCTCATTTATTGATACAAGTGTGTTGTTTTTCAATTTCATTCTTAATTACTTGTATCACTAGGTTATATATTGTTGGTGAGTGTTTGTAAAGATAGTATTTAAGAGTGATTGTAAGTGGAATCAGGGTAGATTCTTAGGTTGCTTTTTTTCTTGAACCGGAATCAAGAACTTTGTAAGAGTTCTCACTTAGCTAGAAAGTCAAGTTATAATCTTGAGAAGATTGTTAGTGGAAATCCTCAGTGGTGATACTTATGTAGTAGATTTAGGCAAAGAGTTGGTTGAACCATTATAAATCCTTGTGTTGTTTCTTCTTTGTGTGATTTAATTTAAAAAAAATTCAAAAGCCACACATACCACACTATTTAACCCCCATTCTAGTGTGGTAATTGACTCAACAATTGGTATCAGAGCTTTGGGCTTTTATTTGAAGCGGCTTAGCATTTGAAGATTCAAAGATTCAAGATGGATTTTGTCACAACCTCGACTCACAATATATATTCAGAAGCATACACATCATAAAGCATATTCATACGAATATATACATTCATATGCATCATATCAACATCATTGGACATTGCACAAAACATGTAGATAGCGAGAAAAAGAATCTAATAAGATTTCATTTATTTATATTCATTGAAATTAGATTAAAATTTCCTAGAAATTATATAGAAATGTTAAACGGTGGATCGGTGGGAAAGATAAGTGCTAAAAG
>CAODLS010442200.1:0-14904 GCA_948243855.1 Flueggea neowawraea | reverse complement strand
GTAAAACAATGATTTTTGAAATCTAAGGCAAGAGACTAAATTTGATTTAATTTGTACTGATCTAAACATGTTTAATAATTATTATTGAATGTGATTTGATGATTATTTTCTTGGCTTAGTGGCTGCTCATGAAGCGCATCGCGATGGAATGTCTAAAACGGTGTGCGCACAAGCCATCATGGCATGGCGTGATGATCTAGTCGATATGAACCATTATGGGGTACATGACCCGATCTGTATAAAAATCAAAATCAGTTAAGAACTGATCCCCTAAGGTTTGAGATTGTATGGACAAGCATGTGGGTTGGATTGTCCAACACTATGCATGTTGGGAACCACACGCAATGCCTTAAAAATTTTATTTTATTTAAAATTGATGAATTTTAAATTTAACAATTAGATTTAAAATATGAGAATTCTAAATTGGTTTTTTCAATTGAAATTGTTTTAATTGGGATAGAGAGAAATTCACATTAAATTGTTTAATTGAAGTTTTCCCATTAGGCAAACAATTTTGAAACTAGTTGCATTATTTATTCAAGAGTTGAATAATGCATGCAATAGATTCATGAACCCATTGGAAACTCCACTTGGTAAATTTAATTTAGTTTGCAAATGTTGTGAATTTGATGTATGTGTTGGATAATGTGTAGGCAAAATGCAACAAAAATTTTAAAAATTTTACACATTATCAATTGCCAAGATCCATGCAAACAATCGATACATACAACAAAGAAGGAGTTGCAAATGTTTACCTCATAAAACACCGAATAATTATGATGAACACGATCGAGTCACGAACCTATTGATCCATTTGTGTTTGGCCAGCCACTCAACAACACCAAAAGCATGGTGTCTTTATTGGTATCCACACCACGTTGGTCCACAATCACGGCTAGGAGTTTACAGCTCAGGACTGGGTTCAAATCAGTGCGCTATGAACACTTTTATGGAGTTAGGTGTTTAGAACTTTTGGCAAGAAGAAGGACAACAATGGCAGCAATGTTTTGCTCACCATATGCACGACTTAGGCTGCCAAAACTTAAAAGAAGCTTAAATATCTCAGTCCAAATAGAGTTAGGGTTTGCTAAACACCTCCTACAAAATCTCCATGATTCTAACCAACATCAAGTGAGATCTCTTCCTATCTTGTAGGAAGATATTCCAAATCCTTTTAGGACTCATTATGGACGACCAAAATCACTTTGTTGGCAGCAAATTAAACCCATTATTACATTAGGAATGGACTGAATTAACCTTAATTAACTTGGGCTTAATGGGCTTTGAGTTTCTACCCATCAAATAAGTATAAGCGCAATATTGGCAAGCCTGTTGCAACATATATCCAAATCCAACAAAGATTTAAATTTTACTAAATAATCAAATAATTAAATAAAGATGGAGAATCCTTATTTAATTAGGACTCATCCTAAGGTTTCCTAATCAAATTAGGACTACTCACTATTGCACTCTAAACTCTTGGTACTGGCATAAACTAATTGAACTAGTTTTTTTCGTTTCTCAAATCCTATTCATAATAAGAATCCTACCTCAACTAGGAATGCTAATTGCATTAAGACTCTCAACATTGAGAATGATCCTAGTGTTAGAATTAGTTTTATTTAAACATAATATGGTAATTAGTTTCCATTTTAGAACTTATCCTAGTTACACTAGGAATTCTATTTCGATTAGGATTCCTAGTCACATTAGGACTCTCATACGAAATGAGATTTTCAGTTTTCTAAATTAATTAGGTATCATCTTAAGGTACCCTACACATTTAGGTCACCTCGTCAATAATGTTCATTCATGAGTCAAAATATGATTGCTCACTTGAACATTATTCATCTCATAATTAACGTTATCCCTATAGTGTGTTATTGTGTGTGACACTTTAGGCCTTCGTTCACGAGGGTAGAAAATTAGGATTTGACTTCTAAATTACTTAGTAAGATTGTACCCTAGCTAGCCATCATATCCCCAAATGAACTTGAGTTGTCGTGGAGCGACTTATGCCTATCTTGAAAGATTATTGTGTAATTTGGTCCCTTTTTCATTTCGTGAATGTTCGAGTATAAAGCATGGATAGTGTCAACCTATCACCTCGAAAGAATTCATGACCATGGATTTAAGAGAAACTATACCAAATTGAATTCACTTTCGAAGTTGCAACCAATTAGACTATGGCCATAGATTTAAGTTCTCTTTGATAAATTGATAGGCCCAATGTGACACTTCTCTCATATTACTAAGGGTGACAATCATATTTTGATCGCACACCATACTCAAATGTTTTGTGATGCAACCCAATCTTCACCTTTTTAGCAACCCTAATCAGGTTGCGTAGAATGAGATTAAAGTTACATAACTAGACATTAGCTTGCCTTGGTGATCTTAATTCAAAAGACTACTTGCATCATCTTTCACAGTTGAGAGCTCTCCATTGATACTAAACTAATTTACCATGTGGTCTCTTAGCAGAGTGTCAGTCTAGCACCCAGCTTAACGCTTAACTGTACGCCTACATGTTTGGTCCAGATATCACATAGCTGCTTTCCGTTGTGAAATAGAACCAACCAAGTCATTTAGTAGTCTTGTTGATTGCCAACACCCAATATCGAAAATTGTTGACTATGGACATTTAGATATGGTGGTCAAGTCTCAACTTGTTCCCCACTAGTTAAGGCACACAAGGCTCAAACATACTATATCATGGACATCATTTCGTTGATCCAAACATACCAGCCAAAATGATTCCAATATCATATTAATTAGTGAAACGAAAATATGCCTTGTATATTTTTTTGTTACTTATGTGGTGCCCTTAATTGTTGGCTCCTAAGGCATCTACACTAACAACAAAATGGGAGGGTATTTATACCCCTTACATGACATGAGAAAACCCTACCACAATTCTTCCAGAAATGCCCTTGGTTGTTACATCTTTTGAATTTTAGTCTTTTCTCTCTTTTCAGATTGATCAATCACGCCCTCCAACCACGACTGTGATGGTTGACTGTGGTCGAATCATGATTTGGGTTTCATGTTGTTCACGGTTTGGGTTGGCCGTGATTGATTCACAGTCTTGGCCACACCCTTGATAATCAACCCGTGTCTGGCTCGCGATTTTGAATCACGCCTGTGAGAAGCTTCCCGGGACTGGTTCACAGGCTAGCCAACTAGTGGTCATGGTTAGCACCATGATCGTGACCCGCCATTGTTTCTTGACATCTCTGAATCCTTAAACTTTTCACACTTCATGTCGATTTTCCGCATTTTCATCCTAATTTCATGCAAATTGATTACAACCTAAATAAATCATAAGAAATGTATAAATTAAACAATAAACACTCATTTGTAGGATGAAATTGTGCAAAATCTTGCTTAACTATATGTGTAATTATAGAATACATCAACACACTACTTTGGCATTTGATCATGTCTTTTCTTTAGTTTTAGTCTTCTTTCATCTATCCTAATTTACTGTTAGTTTTATTATCCAAGCTCTCCAATGTACTCAAGATTTCCTTCATTAGTAAAGTCATCTTTGTGTATTCGTGAACTGTTCATCAAGGAGAAAAAAAGTTGTTTCTAACAAATTTTGTCTTTTTGTTTGTTTACAGTCATTTGATTAAGTTGGAACGAGTCGCATTTGGTTTGGAAAAACCAAAAATTCATTGACACGCGTAAAAATGCATCATTGTTCTCCGTTTTTTTCTGAAAAATAAGGAAACACTACTATGAATATATTTTAGCCAAAACACAACATCATTATTGGCCCGTTTGCCCATCGCCTTCTGAGATATAGGTTTTCTTGCAAAGACCCTTCTATTTCTCGCTTTTTACAACTCCCACATAGGAATGGCAATGGGTAGGGTATATCAATACCCTTACCCGTACCCGTAGTTTATATTATGTACTCATACCCTACCCGTACCTATACGGGTGACAAAAATTATTACTCGTATCCTATCCACAGGGTATCTGTTTACCCGAAGGGTACCCATTTACCTGTGGTTTAAATTTAATTAGTTAACTTAACAAATAATATACCATCAATTTAGAATAATAGATTAGAAAAATACTCGAGATAATATAAAATACTATATTCACACAACATAATATAAAAGTTATAATTTATAACTAAATATAGTTAATGAAATAGTAATGTAATAAGTTATCACTTAAAATTTCTAAATTGCATTTTCACGGACTTGTCTGAAACTTGTTTAGGTTTTGTCTAAACTCTGTTTATATTTCAAACTTTTTAAAAACTTCTTTATAACTTGTTTATACGTTGTTTATAGGATGTTTATATGTTATCTATATATTGTATATATATTATTTATATGTTGTATATATGTTGTTTATATGTATTATATATATGTATATGTTGTATATATGGTATATACAAGTTACAAACATAGCATAAACAAGTTATAGAATTAATCCTTATATGTTCTGCATCTCTATAAAAGATATAAAAGTTACAAACATAAAATAAATAAGCCATAAACATAGTATATACAAGTTACAAACATAATATAAACAAGTTGTACTACTAATACTTGTATGTTATACATCTTTGTGAAAGATATACAAGTTAGAAACATGACATAAATAAATCATAAACATAACATAAATATAGTATATAAAAGTTACAAACATAGTATAAACAAGTTATAAAACTAATAATTGTATGTTCTGTATCTTTGTAAAAGATATACGAGTTACAAACATAACATAAACAACACTTTAATTTTCGAAAAATAGAATATCAACAATGTTCCAACAAAATATAAACAAGAGTTGATAAATTTGAAAATATGCATTTGTGAATTTGAAAAAATTGAAAAGTGAATATGTAATATGCAAAACTGGGTAGTACAAAATAAATATTGTAAAGTATTGTAGGTGTACTGTGTAAAACCCACTATATATAATACATATGTGTGTGTATGTGTGTATATATATATATAATACATATATATAACATTTATATATAATACATACTATATATATATATATATATATATATATATATATATAAGTTTGTATCATATATATGAATATATGTATCATATATATGTAGCGGATATGGTAACGGGTAACGAGTACGGGTACCAATATTATCCAACGGGTAAGGGTACGGGTATGATATTCTTTTATCCATACTTTACTCATACTTGCACAGTAAAATATGGGTATTACTCGTACCCATACCCAGTCAAAGCGGGTGATACCCGCGTTGACTGGGTACGGGTAGGGTCGGTACTCGTCATGTAGGGTATAAATTGACATCCCTACTCCCACAAGATAAGTTGCCATAAAACTTGATCCTAAAATTTCCCGCTGAATTTGTAGTTTAATTTGATGTTCATCCTAATCTCTTGTGCATAATCGCATTTAATTATAAAAAAAAATATCTTAAAATAATAGTAAAATTTTAAAAAAATAAGACATTTGTATTACATGAGATTTCAACAAGTACCAATATTAACATATTTTGATAAATTGAACAATAAAGGACACATTTATTCAAGTATTATGTTTCAAATAAGTGAAAGGAAATGAAGTCTTTGCAACAATTTGTATGAACTAAATAATTTGTTGGAAAATTGGGTTCATCCATGACGTTAATGGGTGAAACTCGAGTCCATCAGTTGTCAAATCAACTGACGAGCCCAATTGATTGTTTAGAAATTAGTTGTGGACTTTCCAATTAAAGAAGGAAAGCCCAAAGACGACCTACTCACCTAATATGAGTAGGAAGCCCTAGTACAGATAATTACCTTATTTGTATTTTGAAAGACATATAAGGGATAAGAAAGGCAGAGAAAAATGACATCTTTCTCTCCCTATCAGTCTCACAAGAAACACATATCTCATAGCAAGAAGGTAGGAAAATAATTCTTCTTCTCTAGTCAATCTCGGTCCAAAAGAGACTTCTAAATGGTGCATCAATTAGTTGTTCTTGTCTATATAGATTTTAGTCTAGCTGTAGAGGCTTGCTAAGTTATGTATGATAAATTTATATAGATATTCAAGTATAAATAGATAACAATTTGGTCCTAATTGTACTTAATTATACATGAATTTATACTTTTTTGTGTGTTTTGTGTAGGGTGAATGAGAATGGATGGATTGTGAGAGAAAAATGATGAAGAAGGCATAACAAAGGTGTTTAAATAAAATTTAGAATGATAAGGAAATTTTGAAGAAAATCCAGGTCAAAATGGCCTAAAATACAGCCTACATCATGGCTTTGCCATAGCACCAGGACCGTGATGCAACCACCACGACCGTGGCATAAGGAAAAATTTTGCACGTTTTGGGCAGAGATTTGCCATGGTCTTGGCACTCTAGAGTTGAAGAGAGGAAGTTATGCATGAAAAGTTGTCAAGTGGGGACCAAGGTACATTCAAGGGGCATTTTTTGGAAGAATGTTTATAGGGTTTGTGGGGGACCAAGAGCAGTATAAATAAACCTCTTCCACACCATTGTGGGGATGTTTTAGATCATTTAGATCAAGAAACACTCAACACCAAAGCTTGAGAGAAGAAAAGAGAAGCCAAGAGGAAAATAGGGTTCCTTAAATAGACCTATGGCCTTGGAAAGGAATCCTCCACATCTTTTGCTTTTAAATTCTTATTTTTATTTTGGTGATGGTTTTTCCTTCTAGAAGTTGGTGTTTATTTATTTTTCTTTAAACAATGGTAATGTAGATCTTTTGTTTGGATTTTGAGTTGTAAGTTTTGATGACTACTTGCTACATTTATGAATGGGTATTGTATTTTACGTTCGATATTTGAAGTTTTGCTTAATGGGTTTTGTGATTTATGTTCTATATTTGATGCTTGCCATTGGATTTGATTTAATGGCTTCTTTTGATTGACTATTGTTGTGCTTAATCACTATGATGGTTGTTGCAATAAGTCTAGTTGATGGATCAAAATATGAAGGCTAGATGAGATCCACAAGCATTCAACTTACATAATATAGGATAGATATATTCTATGCATATAAGAAGTTCGATGAAATTCCTCAATGGACTTAATGGGCCTATTTTGACTAGGTGTGGCTAAAAGGACCACCTAGGAAGTGTAGGTATGACTAGAGTGACCTCGAGAGAGACATTGGGTTAGTCTTGTGGAAAGAACACTCAACCCCCAAAACCCATTTCATTTATTAAAAAAATGTAGTATTTGCTTGCGCCTTAATGATATAAATGCTTTTATTTACTTTGTTATTTCATTTTTTAAATCAAGCCCATCACAACTCAAAATCTTGGTTTTTATTGCTTTCCTTTGCTTTTAGATCATTAACTAGTACATGTTCCCTGTGAATTTGAAACCCGAGGAATACTTCAAGGGTTTTATTACTACATCAACTATTTTGCACTTACGATAGACCTAATCACTAAGATCATTCCCACTGTTATTCTTCACTATTCCAGCTGGTGTTCAAGATGGGTATCTGATCCTTGATTTGTTTCTGATGTTAGTACTATCCATTGGTATGATTTATGTGCTCCTTTAGGCTATACGACATTTTTCTGCATGTTTTTTTGAAAAATTTGCAAGCCTTTGTATTTGTACCATGCCTAGAATCTATTATGTATTTTTTAGAATTCAACTTTTTATGTTTTTGGTTTGACTTTAGTGTTAGATAGTGTAAACCCCAAATTTCCAAAATACTGCAATGCTCCTAAGAATGTACAAAACAACTCTTGTTTACATTATACTTGTGTGTCAATTTCCGTATTCCTAACTAAATGCATCCTCAATGGGTGATTGATTCATGAGTGACTAACCACGTGAGCAAAGAATGTGAGGCGTATGTGCAGTTCTGAAGAGTCCCTCAAGGAACAAAGTGGATAGGTGTTGGGAACAATGCAAAAGTGAAGGTCCAACGTATTCACACTTGTATGCTAACCTTGTATGGTGGAATAAAGAAACATTATTGCTACATGATGTCCTCTATGCTTCATGATGTATGCTAAAATTGCATAGTATTCTAGCAATAGTTTCAAGCATTATTACCCTTTGCGTACACACATTCTAGAAAAATTACATACTTTTGTACAATGTGTAGGTGATGAATAATTCATGAAATGAGATGAAAAATAGAAGAAAAATGAATAAAAAAATATGTTTTAAAGTTGCAAGATCAATTGAAGAAAAGGTGAATAAAACCGAATGAAAGCGCGACATGGTAGTCACACCACACCCTCCAAAAAATGGCAGCAAGGTGCCACAACTGAGGTAAGCAAAAAAGGAATAAATTTCAACAACACCTTTTTTTTTGCCTATTCCAACAACACTAAAAATTTGTTATGAATGGAATGATCTTATGCTTGGCTACCACAATATCGTTTGTGACAAGCTTAAGAGAAGAATCGATAGATGTAGCTTGGGTTAGGTCTACAATCATAAAACTTGTTTTGTGCTGGAGTAGGGACACTTAGCGTATACAAGTTGTTCGATGAAATTCCTCAAAGGACTTAATGGGCCTAGTTTGGCTGGGTGTGGCCAAAAGCACCCACCTAGGTAGCGTATGTACAACTTGAGTGACCTCGACAGAGGCCTTGTGTAAGTCATGTGGAGTGAACACTCAATCCCAAAAACCCATTTCTTTAATATAGTAAGAAGGAAGTCGTTGCTTGCATCTCAATGATCCAAATGCCTTTACTTAGTTTGTTATTTCATTTTAGGTTTTAGAAATCAATACCTTCACAACTCAAAGTATCGGTTTTTATTGCTTTCTTTTACTTTTTGATCATTCACTAATCCATGTTCCATGTGAATTTGACACCTAAGGAATACTCCACGGGTATTTATTACTACATCGACTCTCAGACACTTGCAAGACATCCAACCACTCTAGGGACATGAAGGAACTTGGTGTCTATTTCATCTTTGATGAATAATGGATTTGATTTGTTTTTTGAGAATGATAAAGTAGATTTGTTTTTTAGTGGTACTTATTATGGTTCTGTTTTTTCCATGGATGGTTTTATTGTTATGGATTTGGAGTATGCTGATGATAATAATTCTAGTTTTTCTTATGTTGCTTCTTCATTGAATCGTACAAATGATGTTAACCTATGGGACACAAGGCTAAACCATATTGGCCAATAACGTATGGGTCATCTAGCCAAGGCCAGTCTGTTAGGTAATTTACAAAAACTAGAGCTACCAACTTGCGAGAATCGCCTTAAGGAAAAACTAGTGAGGAAACCATTTGGTAAAGCAACACAAGTAGAATATCCATTGCAACTTATCCATTATGACGTTTGTGGACCAATGAACATGAGAGAACGACATAGAGCTAAGTTCTTTCAAAGGATTTATGAGTCTAGTTGAAAATCAACTAGATAGAAAAATCAAGGCTTTGAGAATAGATCACGGTTAGGAAAACCTCTCTAATGAATTCAAGGCATTGTGTGATGAAGGGGGAATTGAACACCGATTGTCAATCTTTAGGACACCACAACAAAACGATGTAGCATAGAGGAGAAATAGAACACTCCTTGATATGGTAAGATCAATGATGGTAGAAGCAAACTTACTAATCCCTTTTTAGGGAGACGCATTGTTAAAAACAAATTATGTCCTAAATCGTGTTCCATCTAAATTGTTTCCACCACACCTTACGAGATGTGGACAGGTCGCAAGTCTGACCTATCTTACTAGAGGCCATGCGGTTATGCAATCTACGCCTAAGACACCTCTAGAAAGAATAGAAAGCTTAGCCCAATGGGTAGAAAACGAATCTTTATAAGATATCATGAAACCTCCAAAGGATATGTCCTAGTGGGAGCGCAATAAGATGGCACAGTGGTTGAGTACGAATATCAAGACGTCACATTCCTTGAAAGGGAATTTCTATATCAAGATGTCACATTCCTTGAAAGGGAAATTCTATAAGACACATGAACCTGAACATTCAAGATCACTCCATTCAAGTGGGAGAGATTTTATGGTAATGGATGAAAGTTTAGACCTTTCACCTCAAGCCAGTACGGATATTCCTGATCCTAACTCAAATGGGAGTACGAATCATAATTTGAGTGGAGTCAAAATCCTATGACAAATCAAAATGAGAATCTCTTTTTTTTCAGTGGGAGCATTCCAAATCGTGACAAATACATATGATTAGTGTATTAAGAGGAAGAACTGCCATATAAGTCGGTGAGAGTATTGTATAACGTGTAGAAAAAATGCAGCAAATTTTTTAAAAAATTTACACATTACCAATTGCCAAGATCCATGCAACAAATCGATACATACAACAAAGGAAGGATTTCCAAATGCTTACCTTGTAAAACAACGAACAACTATGAAGAACACGATCAAGTCACGAACTTTTTGATTCATTCGTGTTCGGCTAGCCACTCCACAATACCAAAATTATGGTTTCTCTATTGGTATCCATACCACATTGATCCACAATCTTGTCTAGAACTTTGTGTCTCAGGAATGGTTCGAATTGGTGCGCTATGAACACTTTTATGGAGCTAGGTGTTTATAGCTTTTTGCAAGAAGAAGGACAATAAGTGCATCAACATTTTTCTCTCCCTATGCACGAATTAGGTTGAAAAAAAAATCACTTAAAACACCCTTAAATACCCTATTCCAAATAGGGTTAGGGTTTCCTAAACACCTCCTACAATATCTCCATGATTCTAAACCACATTAAGTGAGATATCTTCCTATCTTGTAGGAAAATATTCTAAATCCTTTTGGCACTCATTATGGACGACCACAACCTCTTTGTTGGAAGAAAATTAAACTCATTCTTACACTAAGAATGGGATTAATTAACCCTAATTAACTTGGGCTTAATGGTCATTGAGCTTTTACCCATTAAACAAACATACACGCAATATGTGCAAGCCCGTTGCAACATATATCCAAGTCCAACAAGGATTTGTATTGCATTAAATTATTCAATAATTAAATAAACATGGAGAATCATTATTTAATAAGGAATAATCAGGAGATGTCCAAATCAAATTAGGACTACTCACTATTATGCTCTAAACCCTTAGTACCGGCACAAACTAGTTGAACTAGTTTTTGTCATTTCTCAAATCCTATTCACAATAGGAATCATATCTATATTAGGTGTCCTAATTGCATTAGGACTCTCAATATTAAGAATGATCTTATAGTTAGGATTAGTTCAATTGAAACATAAGACAATCATTAGTTTATATTTCACAACTCATCCTAACTACACTAGAATTCTCATTTCGTTAAGGAATCCTAGTCAAACTAGGACTCTCCTATGAAATGAGATTTTTGGGTTTATTAATTAATTAGGTATCAGCTGAAGGTATCCTATACATTTAGGTCAGCTCTTTGAGAATGTTCATCTACTAGTCAAAATAGAAATCCTAGTCAAACTAAGATTGCTTACTTGAATATTATTTATCTCATGAATAACTTTATCCCTACAACGTGTTATTGCGTGTGACCCTCTAGACCCTCAGTCACGATGGTAGTAAAATAGGATTTGACTCATAAATTACTTGGTAAGATTGGGCTCTAGCTAGCCATCATACCCCCAAGTGAACTCGAGTTATTGTGGAGCGATTTATGCCAGTCATGAAATATTACCGTATAATTTAGCCCATTGTCATGTTATGTCTCTTCGAGTATAGGACATGGATAGTGTCAACCTGTCACCTCGAACGAATTCATCAATCACCAAGTCAAGATAAACTACACCAAATTAATTTAACTTCCCAAGTTGCACTCAATTAAGACCATGGCCATGGATTTAATTTCTCTTTACTCAATTGATGGGCCCAATGAGACACTCTCCTCATATTACTAAAGATAACAATCCTATCTTGATCACTCAACATACTTATATGTTTCGTGATGGAATCCAACCCTCACCTTATTAGCAATCTTAATTAGGTTGCATAGAGTGGAATTAAAGTTACATGACTAGACACTAGCATGTTGTGGTGATCTCAAGTCAAAGGACTAGTTACACAATTCTCATTGTTCAAAGTTCCACTGACATTCAAGTAATCTACCATGTGGTCTCTCAACAGCGGGTCAGTCTAGCACTCAAGCTAACGCTTAACCATGTCCCTACATGTTTGGCCTAGATATCACATAAGTGATTTCCATGGGAAAATGGTACTAACCAAACCACGTAATATTCTCATCGATTGTCGACGCCCAATATCGTCATTGGCTATGGAAATTTAGATATAGTATTCAAGTACCAATATGTTCCCCGCTAATCATGGCACACAAGGTGCGAACCTACTGTATCATGGACATCGTTTAGTTGATCTAATCATACAAACCAAAATAATTCTTATTTAATATTAATTAGAGAAATGAAAACATGAAATGAAAACATGCCTTTGATATGTTGTTGTTACATATGTGATGCCCTTGATGGTTGGATCCTAGGGCACCTACACTAACATAGAGCTAAAGTTCCACGATGATGTTTTCCAATAGAAGCGCCAAGTGAAGCTTTCTTAACAATAATCCCACTAGACGATGAAGCAGTCATAAACATATGAGAGGTTCTTGAATCTCCAAGTAAGGAAGAGTGGATTAAGTTAATGGAAGAAGAAATAGAATCTATGAGTTTAAACCAAATGTGGGAATTGGTTGAACTCCGTAAAGGTCAAAAATCCATTGGTAATAAGTGGATACATATGATTAAGTGTGGTGCTAATGGAAAGCCCATCAAGGGAAAAAGTTGCTTAGTTGCAAAGGGGTTTACACAGTAGGAAGGAATCCATTATCACGAGACGTTTTCACCAGTTGTAAGATTTACCTCGATAAGGTTGATCTTAGCAGTAGTTGCCACTATGGAGCTCGAGTTACATCAGATGGATGTAAAGACTGCATTCCTCAATGGGGAACTGGACGAAGAAATGTATATGGTGCAACCTGAGGGTTTCTTAGTCCCTGAAAGTGAGCATAAAGTTTACAACCTGAAGAGATCTATTTATGATCTCAAGAGGTCTTAAGGAAATGGTATGCTTGCATTTATGCATGCTAAAATTACATAGTTAATTGAGCAATATTCTCGAACATTTTTATCCTAGAAGTGCATATTAATCAATGAATTTATACACTTTTTTTTGTTTTGTGTAGGGTGAATGAGAATGCATAGAATGTGAAAGAAAAGTGATGAAAAAGGTATGAAAAAGGATGTTGAAGAGAAGTTGATGAAAGAGGCTTTAAGCGAGTAAAGTGCAGAGAACACTCATAATTCTTTAAACCACATTCATTAATACAGTAAATAGGAGTATTGGTCTAGTCTCGAAAGTTGTAATGCTCTTTTTATTATTGGTATCTAGAATCAAATTGTGATTTATTTGCGTGCTTTTGTTAATTAAGTTTTGTTATTGTCAAAAATATTGAAAACACAATTCATGCAATGTTTTATTTTCCTTTTACAAATTGATCACTATTAGTACTCGTTCCCATTCATTTGATACCCTAATAGTACTCCAAAGGTTAAAAATACATCAACAATCGTGAACTTACCGTAGAGTCGGCAATGCTTCTATGAGGCGATTATCTCATACGATTTTAAAATGATCGATGAAGACCTTTGTGTATACCTTAAATGGTCAGGAGACAAGTTTTTCATTATAAAATTGTACATAGATTACATTCTTGTTGCTAGTAACGATCTAACCTATATCAAGGGTGTCGAAAACTGGTTATCAAGACTCTTTGACTATTTATAGTGATAGTCAAGCATCGATTACTTACTGCAAGGACCCAAAGTACCATTGATAAACTAAGCATATCGAGATCAAGTATTATTTTGTTACAGATCTAGTTGCACAAGGAGAGGTGAATTTAGAGTATACCCCTACGCAATCATTGTGAATTTAAATACATAATTTAACATCACTGCACAAGGAGAGGTGAATTTAGAGGTGAATTCAAACATTTTCCACCCAAAAATCACATTCTTTGGAACCCCAAACTTGCATGCTGTGGACCATTTGTGATTTCAAACATTCATTCATGTGGTGCAATAGACATTATGCTTAATCATCATGAACAACTTAAAGTTCATGGTAAAAGGTTGAAATCCTACATGGAATCCACCACAAGGACTATTTGGCATCCCAAATAGCTCCAATGCATATGTATGTAAAGATGTTAAAATATTTTTTTGTGTCCGAAATGACATAAAACTATTTTTTTGTCCGAAAAAGATGTTAACATAATTTTGGTCCGCAATGACGTTAAACTATGTATTCAAATTTTATTGATTCACTTTTTATTTTGAGATTGGTTAAGAGGAATGTTGCCCATTTATATGTTTATACATATGTACTTGTGCCCACTAAATTTTTATGTCCCAATGCCTAAAAGTGAAACCATTCATCCAAGGGAAGAGCAAATGCAAGCAAGGCGACAAATAGAGAAGTATTCTAAACGTTATCTCTTTTACTTTTATGGTTAATGTTGAAATTGAAATTTTCCCTTTTGTTCTTGATTATGTTAATGTTGATCCAGACTTACTTTGTTCAACATTGGGGACAATGTTCAAAATAAGTGTGGGGGAGGGGTTTAATGAATTTTAGGTTTAAAAGTTTATAAATTTTTGCTTGTTTGTTGAATTTGCTCGAAAATGCTGAAAATCTTTAAATTTTTTGCTTGAATTGTGCCAAATTTATTTTTAGAATGTGTCAAACTTGAGAAGAATGAAATTTGGATTGAATTTGTTTGAAGAATTTTTGTAACGTTTAAGGTGCTTTTAACATGATCAATTGAAGATTTTATGTTATTTGTTGGTTGTTTGAACATAAATTTGGCATTTTTAGGTTGCAAGGTTGAAAGTTCATTTATTAACAACTTTAATCTAATTGTGGTGGCATAATAAAAGGTTTAC
>CAODLS010442176.1:0-14413 GCA_948243855.1 Flueggea neowawraea | reverse complement strand
TAAATCCAGTAGCACCAGACCCTTTTCTTTCTTTTCTTCTGCGTTTTTTTCTTCGTTCCCCTTCAACACTGAAGCTCTCTCTCTCAACTCTCTCTCTCTCATTTATGCCTCTCTCTTCCGTCTTCCTCTCTTCCTCTTCGGCCTTGCTAGCTAACCAAGGTAAGTATCTCTCTCTATCTCCTCTTTTATTTGTTATTTTCATGGAAATTTGAGGGTTTCAGCCGGTTCTAAATATGTATTTTTGGGAGTGATTTTTGATGGCTTTTGGATAGATTTTTGTGGGGTTTTGATGGGAAGAGTTGGAAGAACATGAATCTAAGTTAGGAATGGAAGATTGGAGGGTTTTTGATGAAAAGGGTATTTCGGTCCGAATTGGTTTTGCACGTTTGGATCGAGTTTTGGATGAACCGAGGTTAGATTTGGACTCCTTAGGTGATTGTTAGTTGAATGGTATGGTTGAAAACATTGGGTAATGCTTGGTGACATATTTGTAATTTTGAAGAACTTAGGGTTAAGTTGTAATTTTAAAAAATTGAGGAATTTAATTATACTTTTAAATTACCTAGAGGACTATTTTGGAAATTCTGGAAAGTTTGGGGACTAAGTCATAATTTTTTGACGTCTTGGGAACTAAATGGTAATTTTACAGAGTTCAGGACTGATCTGTAATTTTACATCGAGGTGAAATAATTGGATTATTATGTTAGACTTTGGACCGAAATGAATTTTTGGGGTTTGTTAGAGTGTTTGAGTTTGCATATGCATTTACACTCATTTCGGTACAGCCACGGTACCATGTCTAAGTTGTTTGTGTATTGTCTATTCCAACTTTGTTGGTTTCTGAGAAGACCAGTCATTCACCAGTGGATCGTGCTTTGGATTATTGCTCGGCATCCAGGTGAGAGAGTGTCGTAGCACTTTAGACACGCAGTCTGTGTCATCTAAATTCCATATATATATTTTTGTTGTGCTGAACTTCGCATGAAATTGGAATTATTAAAGGACCGGAATTTCTCAAATCTGATGTGCGTGAAAACATATGTTGTGAAAAGTCAGTTTTCTCTAAAATGGTTTTTGATTTCTAAAATAAATATTAAGTTCAATATTTATTGTGATCCCTGCAATGAACATTTTGGCCTTTTGAAAATATATTCTGAAGTGAATATATTTTATTTGAAATAATTATTATTTCTGAATACTAAATGTTTTTGTAATAAATATTTTGTTTGAAAGTTTGTTATCATTTTTGGAAAAATGATGTGTTCCTTCAATGTGGTACTTATTTGAATATTTTGAATAAATATTGAATTTTTTTGGTGAACACCTTGTTTTGAGACACCCAGGTACGTGATAGCATAGTTTTGATACACTGGAGTTGTATCATTTGCTTGTGTGGCTATACTTGTGCCTTTAGTGGCCTATACTCGCCTTTGTGGCTAGACCATTGTGCCTTTTGTGGCTAATCTCCACCAGAGTGGCTAATACCTTGTTTGATTAACTCGATGAATATGAATTTTGGTCCCAGCCTGAAAATGTTTTGAACAACAGTCTGAAAATATTTCGAAACTACTCTTTGAAAATCCTTTGGAATTTATCTATAAAAATACTTCGGTATTCAAGTTTGAAAATAAATTTGGAATTTATCTTTGAATTATTTTGAGAATTTATCTCTACAAATATATGAGTAAATTTTCTCTAAAATATTTTTGAAAGTGAACGCAAATTTCAGAAAATATTTGAAAGTAAGAATAAATCTCAATAATCATTTGTTGTCTGCTCTGTATGCAAAAAGGATTGCAAAGTGAATTTTTGAGCTAAATTATTTATATATATGAGTGTATATATTTATACAATACTATTTGGATATATACGTGTATGGTAGTTTTTGAAAATATTTTCAAAACCCTTTTGAGGAGCCTGTGTCGTTTTTTTTGTGTTATCCGCTCACTAGGGAATCTTACCCATTTTATTTTTGTTGTCTTTGTTCTAATTCGCTTTTCAGGTATTTGATAGAGGTTGTTTGGTTCTTCCGCACTCAGTTAGTGCCATATTGTTCGGGCCGAATTTTGTTATGTTAGTTGCTTCACACCGAGTACTGGGTTATGGTCTTGTCTTTGTTAAAAAAATGTTTAACAGTTTTACTTAAATTATTTATTTAGTATTTTGTTATTACAATTATATTTTAATTATATTTGGGAATATTGTTTTCAAAAAACTTATCTTGTTAAACTATTTTAACATGGTAAATAAGTCGACTAATAATATGAATCTGGGTAGTTTCTGTTCTCCGAGGCTTGTGCGAGATGGGTCGGGCTTCCATAGACGGTTCGCTCGTACGTCGTTCGCGGCCCGACCTTGGGTCGTAACACTTTTTAAATCTTCACCGATCATAAAAGTTGGAAATATATTCCTACTCAAAAGGAGTTGAATTTGAGGCAAAGAAGATGGATCGAGCTCCTGAAGAACTATGATTGCACAATTGATTATCATTCGGGAAAGGCAAATGTAGTTGCAGATGCTTTCAGTAGAAAGACAATAGAGCAAGAAGATAAGATTAACCATAATGTAGAGAATTTGGTTGCACTCCGAACTTTAAATATGAACTTGGGTATTCGTGGTGAAGTTTTGTTAGCAACCATGCAAGTGAAGCCTACCATTATAGATAGAATTAAAGAAGCACAAAATGAAGATTTACAATTGCACAAACTGAAAGAAAATGTGAAAGTAGGCCGAACCGTTCACTTTGTATTAGGGGATGATGGAACATTGCATCATGGAAAGTGCATTTGTGTGCCAGACATAGAAGAAAGAACTTATGCATGAAGCACATTCAACACCTTATGCTATGCATCCTGGAAGCACAAAAATGTACAAAGATTTAAAGTCTTATTATTGGTGGCATCGGATGAAGAAAGAAGTGGCGGAGTTCGTGGCTAAATGTCTGACTTGTCAACAAATAAATGCAAAACATCAAGCACCTACATGTAAACTTCAATCTTTATCTATACCTGAACGGAAATAGGAAAGAATCACTATGGATTTTGTTGTGGGATTACCACGCACATTTAGAAGACATGATGCCATTTGGGTGATTGTTGATAGACTCACCAAATCGGCTCATTTCTTGCCTATACAACAAGGTGATTCATTAGATAAATTGGCAGAATTGTATGTCTCTGAAATTGTGAGATTACATGGTGTGCCTATTTCCATTGTGTCGGATAGAGATCCTCGATTCACTTCACATTTTTGGGAAAGTTTGCAAAGGGCTATAGGTACCAAGTTTCATTTTAGCACTACTTTTCATCCACAAATAGATGGGAAATCTGATAGAACAATTCAAATATTAGAAGACATGATGAGAGCTTATGTGCCTGAATTCAAAGGTAATTGGGATGATCATTTGCCACTGATGAAATTTTCTTATACCAACAACTATCATTCCAGCATTGATATGGCTCCATATGAAGCTTTGTATGGAAGAAAGTGTCAAAGTCCAGTGTGTTGGGATGTAGAAGGTTTGAGACAAATCAAAGGCCCCGAGTTAGTGCAAGAAACGGTGTGCAAAATACAAGTTGTCAAGAGATTTTAAAAGCGACACAAGACCAACAAAAGAGCTATTTTGATCAACACCGTAGAGAAATGAATTTTGAAGTGGGTGAAAAGGTTTTCTTAAAAGTGTCACCTTGGAAAGGAATTTTGAGGTTTGGCAAGCACGGGAAACTAAGTCCAAGGTACATCGGGCCATATGAAATTATAGAAAAAATCGGACCATTGGCTTACAGGTTGGCATTACCTACATAATTGTCTAGACTACATAATGTGTTTCATGTTTCAATGCTTCGACAGTACAGATCAGATCCAAGTCATGTGGTTCAAGAACCAGAGATAGATTTTTCCGAAGACTTGACTTACAAAGAAGAACCTATAGAAGTCATGGATAGAATGATCAGAAAACTGAAAAATAAAGAGATACCAATGTTGAAAGTGAGGTGGAATCATCATTCTCCAAAGGAAGCAACATGGGAGGTAGAGAAACACATGCAAGAGAAGTGCCCACATTTATTTTCCACCATAGGTAATGAAGCAATTTCGGGGACGAAATTTTATAAGGAGGGAAGAATTGTAACACCCTCACCACAATTTTTTATGCATGATTTGCATACATAGCATGAATATATCATGACATTTCATCATATCTAAATGAATGCATATGTTAATTTCTTGGCTAGGTACTTAGGTGATTAAAAAGATTAAATTGTGGGAAATTGTATAATTATTTCTCATGTTGAGGATTACAAAAATAAAAAGAGTGCAAGTGGAACAAATGGTTTGTAGTGATTGGACAAAGTGTCTTAAGGAGGAAATGGTGAGATTGTGATCTTGCAAAATGGCTTGTAGTAATTGGACAAAGTTTCTTAAGTAGGAAAGAGTGAAATTGTGGTCTTGCATAATTGGAACATATGTAGAGATAAAAAATGTAGGATGGAAGAGAGAGAGAAGTGTGTAGAGAATTTTATTGAAGAGAAAAGCGAGGAAAGGAAGAAAAAGAAAGGAAGAGAGAGAAAACTTCTCGTATCCATAAATTCCTACATAACCAAAAGAGATAATCAAGGATTAACAATCAACAATTAAGTTAGAGAATCAATCTTGGTAAGTTTCTTTCTTAACCATGTAATTTCAATTAATTCATGGGTTAGGGTTTATGGAACTTATGAGAACAAGTATAATTATATCCATAACCTAAGCATATGATACATAAGAGGCATGCAAATTAATTGAAATTGTTATAAACATGTCTATTTGGGATTAATTCATAAGGTGGAATTCGGAAAAACAGGGCTGTCAGGGGGCAGGGTAGAACAATTAAATTGATTGATGAATATCTAGACTTATAGAATTACAAATTCGATGATTCTTGATGATATGGAAACTTTAAGATGTCTTCTAAAACTTTGTGGTTTTGATTAAAAAAACTAATTCTGGCATTAAAGTTATGTAATTTAAATAAAAAATCTACTGCCCTGTATTGTGACGAAAACTGGCAGGTTGTATTAAAGTTGTTATAAGTCAAGTTCTAGCAGTCCAATTAAGGTGATTATTATTTTAAATGACACTAGACATATGTGGGTCTGTTCGGTATGAAAATATAAGCTAAATAATGTGTAAGTAATTTTTTGGAGAATTTTAAATTGGAAACAGGTTGCTGCCAAAACAGGGGAAATTTGTTCATATTAGTTTCAGGTAATTTTCTAATTGGAAACCTAATATTTTTTTATTCTCACCGTGAAATATTAAATAAACCTATATTTGGAATGTATTAGGAAAAAAGGAACAAGATGAGGAACCAAGAGTAGCCCAAGAACCTTGAAGTGCTAGGAGTTCGAGTAAGTGTATAGTTAGTATTACTTATATACTTGTATTTAATATTCCGGTGCATTAATTCAAGTGGAAATGTGGATATGTGTGTTTTAATGAATTGATGATAAATGTTGATTGACTTGAATTCTTTGATGTTGTAAATGAGACGTGGAGTGATGATGGAGTATATGTGTTTGAATGTACTTGTGATATATGCTTGTTGGAAGTATTAATTGTCTTGGAATGAGTAATTGATTTGAACCTTGTCGTAATGATTATATTGTGATTTTGTGAAATGGTTGATGATACTTAATTGATTGTTGATCTCCTCTTTATAATTGCTTACCAAATGGTGATCAATATGGATATGGAGGAAAGAAATGAGATGTGAATGCGACCCCTAAAACATACCCGTGTAGGGGTCATTGGATGAGCTATATGATCCATCCTTGCTCTGTGTGATATGATATACCCATGTAAGGGGCATTGGATGAGCTGTGTGATCCATCCTTTGCTCGGTGAGATTATAAAGAGGGGTTCGCTAGGAAAAATGTGGAAGAGGAGATGATGATGATGTGGAAGGTATTGTGTCACCATTTTGTAAGTAATTATTAAGAAGAGATTTGGCTCATTGTTATGTGATAAAATGTGCTAAGTGTGAGAGATGATGATGTGTGGAGAGCTTGAATGTGGTAGTGTGAATAAGTGATGAAATGACATGTTATGAAAATGAATAAGAAATATCTAAGAAAGAAAAATAAGTTGTAATACTTGTTTGAATAAAGTTGTCGGGTATGTAGATATAATTATATATGTGATACTAATTATACGCTTACTGAGCTGTGAGCTCACCTTTCTATATATCCATCTTTTTTCCGGCATAAAAACCTTGGTGTGTGCATCATTTCATCAGCATTGCAATCAAGTTAGTCTGGGTCAGTAAATGGAGTTCTCCTCATATTTCATTTTGTTTGTACCGCGTATATATATGACTAAATAAAACATGTTTGTATTACTAAGACACATGTTATGTGAATGAATCCAGTGAATACTATATGACAATGTTTTATGATTTCTTAATATAATTATGAAAGAATATGAAAAGATGAGTAATGGTGGATAAATTTTATTTTAAGTAGCTACATCGTAAGTTCAAACCGGTTCCGAACCAGTGGTTCGACAGTTTCCAAAGTGGTTGAACCGAAACCGAAACCTAAACCTCAACCCTCTAGTTTTGGTCTATCGGTTTCGATTTCGATCCGGTTCCAATTTTGATTGGGTTTGACCAGTCCGGTTTTTTACCGATTCCGGTTCGATTTTTATGCCTCTATTCCCGAGAACAACAACAAACCTCTCGAGAGAGGACATAAATCAAATCAAGTAACACTTGACTCGAGGCTTTAAAGAAAGACTTGTCACTTGAGTGACACAACAAAGCTCAGGTAGACACTCACTCCATTTAACAACCTGAAAAATTTTTCTAAGTCCCACTAGAACTCAAGCAGTGCTACAGCCAAGAATGGTTGGACTCGAGCAAGGTGTTACACTTTTATTGGGCTCTATGTGTTTTTGTGTTAGAGCTCTACACTAGGATGCTAGTGGGTTACTTGGATTAGTTTGATATTTTATTATATGGATTTATTTACTAATATTTTTACTCTTATTTTGGTATATTAAACCATATTTTGATATATTGATATTTTATTTATAAAATGTTTATTTGTTTATTTATGTTTATTAAATTGTTTAATATATATTGACAAATCGATTTTTAGGTAAAAGTTCTAATTTATCTGAGGCTTGTGAGGGATGGACAGGGCCTATAGTTTGGTTCTTCTCGTTATGTAGGTCATGGTCCAATCTAGGGTGAAGGAATTTAGGTAGTGATACATAGACATCATTTGGCCAAACCAGTGTAAAACTCTTGTGTTTGTTCTTCTTACTGTTATGTCTTTACTTTAGTCATTCACTCTCACATACAAGAACCCAATGTACTAACTTTTTTTTTCTTCAGTGTTTTGCCTTTGAAGTTTAAAATTTCTAACATTTACCAAGTGCTTTATTCATGCCCCCTTTAGAAAATAACTTGCAATAACAATTGGTTTTATAGTAGGTTCTTATGTTTGTTTAGCATTGATGTGTTAAGCTGCGTTAAAATTGTGGGGTTAGTAGTAGTTTTTAAGTATTTGACAATGTCATATAACATAAAGAGTATACTAGCATAACATCCGTGCGATGCAACAAAAATTTTAAGCTACTAAATTATATTATCAATTGAAATAAAAATATTTTTGGCAGTTCTATACTTTTTTCTTATTGAGAATATAGATTTTGAAAGACACTTTCATATCCAACTTTTTTTGTAGAATTGTATGAATTGCAATTTTATTCATAAATGAGAGTCTCCCACCTAGCTCTACTTTTGACTACCGTCACATGCATTTGATCTTGAAAAAATAGGTTAAAGTAGATTAAGACCAACATGACTGAAAATAGTTTAATACATTCCTCCTATAAAAATTATCATGTTAATCTCTTGTGCAAAATTCTTTTGATTTTTTTAACAATATTTTTTTTTAGAAATTGAGAGGTTACAATATACTCAAAAGTTTAAGTGAGTTAATTAATACTGTTGGAGAATTTCGGTCTATGCTTTAATTGAGTTTGGAGAGCGAAAGCAAGTTGAAGTGAGAGAGAAAACAACACCAAGATTTATAGTGGTTTGACCAACCATGCCTATGTCCACTACCTAAGTCTCATGTAGGATTTCCACTATATCGATAATTGATTTCGGCTCAATCCAACAAGCCTTACACTAAGGTTGATTGTGACTGACACCTCTAAAGCCAACAAGGTTGATTACGTCTCACACCTCTAAGGCCAACAAGGTTGATTACGGCTCACACCTCCAAGGCAAACAAGGTTGATTACGGCTCACACCTTTAAAGCCTACGCTAGGTTGATTCCCAACTCAAACCTCTAAAGTCATACAATGTTGTTTTCTCTAGGTTCATAACAAACCTTTCCCCACTCTCAAAATGTATACAAAAAGAATGAAAGCTTTATGCTAGGAGTACATGTGCTTGATTGATGCTCTTGATCTTCTCTCTAGCTTGAATTTGGTGTTTTGGGGTTGATGGAATGATGAAAATATTTGGGAATTGAATCCATTTGATCATTCATGTTTTTCTGTCTTTCCTTGATGTATTTATAGCTTTTCTAAGCTATATGACAATTGGTGAAGAGAATATAGCTGTTGGAGTGTGTTTAAAGCTGTTAGCTGTTGTCTGTGCCTTCAAGACGTACGTTGCAATAATGAGACATACGTTGATCATGCTTAAGTCCAATTCACGTAAGTTGTATATGCTCTAATATGCGTTGATCAAGCAACATCACCAGATAACGTACATTGCTAAGCTCCTTAACGTATGTTGCATTTTGCCAACGTGCGTTTTGTTTGCTCCAGAGAGATCCGTAGCTTCTGTTTGATGTATAACATACGTTGTCCATGTATAACGTGTGTTGGCTCCTCCATGACGTACGTTGGCTTCTCTATAACGTACATTGACTGCAACTTTGACTTGGTTTTGCAATTCCGAGCTTTCCAACTTGTTTCTCTTTGACTCAAGTGATTTGCACTTCATCAAACCTTTTGTTCATTATCAAAACACATAAGGAACTTAATGTTGATAACCTTTGATTCAACAAATAAGACATGTCAAGAAAAATGGCCAAAATATATGAAATAAATTAATCATTTATCGCATAATCAATAAAAAGTTAGATTGCAAAAAATGTAATTATCTAAATATATCAATAAAGCAAACAATTGATCTTTCATAAATCAAAACCTTGCATTAATCTCTTATTGAATTTTTAACAGTGTTAATCAAAATACACTTACTAAGAAAATCAATTTGATTGTGAATTTATATAAATATTAACTTTATCTGCATATATTTGTTTATTTCTCTCTAATTGCTTACCCAACCATTCATATTTTTTTCATAATTTCTTTATTTTATTGATTGAAAAACTTTTTTTGTCAATAATATTAGTTATAGTTGAGTTCTCTATTTGTAAATTTTTCAGATAAACTTAATATTTTTGGTTTTCTTTATTTTTTCGTCACCTGTTTATTTTTTAAAATTATCAAGCAACTAATTTGATGGATATTATTTGGTCATTATAATGTTTTGGTATAATATTTTCAATTTTTATTTTAAATTTATATTACTTAAAATTATATAAATATTCTTTATTTGAATATACAAATCATTTGAATTTAAAATACAAAATTACAGTTTATAAATTTTAATTCACAAAAATATTCTATTTATAAATTTTAATTTCTATAAATAACATAATAAATGTGTTCGTATTAAAAACTTATGGCATGATAACAATGAAATTATTATTGTATGACACATATCATATTAATAATACTTCAAATGTCATTTGTTGAGATTATATAAATAACACGTGTCAATTTTTAAACTCATATATTTTCTTTTATATTAATATATAAATATGACTCTCTATAATTAGTTAGTAAAAAATACTCTTTATCTTCAAAAAGATAAAGAGTATGATAAAGAGAGAATTGAAGTTATAATTTGGACAAAAAATCTTTATTATATAAAAAATAGTATAAGGAGAGTATTGAAGATGCTCTTTGGTACTCTTTATTTTAGACGATAATTTTTGTATAAATAAAAAGTATAATTATTATTTAAGAGTAAAAAAATTATTTAATCCTAATAGACTCTTTAAATTTAATTTTTTATTTTATTGAGACTAATAATATATAAAAATATAATAAATAAATATGGTATAAAAACGTATAATTAGTAAAGAGAGAAATTAAATAAAAAATAAAATAAATTTTTTTATATATAGTTAATTAAATTTATTTTTTATATTTTTTAAATAAAAAGTATAATAAAAAAATTGGACAAAAAATTTAGATAAATACTTTTTATTATAAAGAGAACATCGTGATGCTTTAGCACTCTCTTGGGGACGAAGCAATCCATCCGTTGCAATCCCAAATGGAGCGCAATCAGCATTGAACTGGACATGCATAGAAAAAGCAAAGGCAAAAAAAAAAAAAATCTAGCGCGTCATTTTCACACTCACTCCATCCCATATTTTCGTGCTGTCGCGTAGCATAAGCCTCTCTCGAGACCTCTTCACCTTCTTCCGTCTTCCTTCTTCTCTCTTTTCCCCCATAAAACCCCTCTCCCACTCCGATGCTCTGCTAGTTAATCTCAAAATCCTGCCTCTCTTTCCCTATAATGGCAGACCATCTCACCAGGCTCTATCAATCTCTCTTTGAAGAGAATCTATCTGCCACCGGCTTTTGTCGCAGACTTCGCTCCGATGCTTCCGTCAAGCTAGGGCTCGAGACCTTCTATCTCATTTTGAAGCGCGGCGTTGATGATGATACTTCTAATGACAAGCACCTTCGATCCTGGACTGATGTTCAGATCCACTCTATTCTCTCCTTAGGTTTTAGGATCGTTTCAACCTTTAGATCTTTACCAGGTGAATTTTCTCTTTTTTCTTTTTAATCTTTTGATTCTTAATTTTTTATTTTCTAAAATTTGATATAACTAACTATGGAATGTAAGCAAGGTAAGGCATCGTTATGGTTGGAGTTCATCGTTACATCTTTTTCTGCCTTAATGTTTCTATTTTTCTCAAGTTAGGATTCATGTTGAATTGTGCTTCGAAAAGCTAATTAATCGATTCTAAAACATTTTTTTTTAAATTCTTTTGCTCAGTGTTACTTTGTTCCACCTCAAATTATGCATGCTGACTAAGTAGACTTAGATGTGGTTTTCTTTGTAAATTGAAAGGAATTTTTTTCGCTTAAAAAAAGTCAGTGTGTTCCTTTTAATCTAATATTTGTTCTTTATTTGATTTAAGGGGTTCAAATGTGACTATTCTTAAGTAGTTCTCTTGCTTTGGGAAGAGTAAATGCAAGATAGTTTTTCGTTTTAAAAGCTCGAACCTGGAAAAGTATTTCCAAACAGCTAATTGAAATGTACTTGTTTGGTTATGTTTTGATGATCAGTGGAGCAAGCTGAGGTAATAATAGTCGCTGTAGTTCAACAATTGGTGGAGTTTTCTGTTTGTTACTTGGAGAATCCAGGGACAAGCTATGATGATTCTCACATTCAGGTTTGGCACCTCTGCAAGTTTTGTTGGCATAAACTCTGTTCTCTGTCTTTGCTTTGTTCACAACTTTTTTTTATTGATTGTTTGTAGCTGTATTTATGTCCCAAGCTTTGGTTGGAATGTTGTTTGAGGACATTTGTTCTTGGTTTTTGAGATTTTTTTTGTCATGACTACTGTGAATAATATTGAAAACTTAACAATTACAAGATACAATTGTCCCAGAATGAATCCCGAATTCCTAACTTAAAGGTTGAATTCCATCTCTCTACGAGTCGATACTAAAATGACAAAGGCCGAGAATGATCTCTGCAGACATAAGACACGATATAAATAGCAAAACCCTAAAAGATTCCTACCAAAATAAGACCCTAAAATATATTCTCCAATTATTGCGAATGTATATTCCTAAAATAACTAATCAATTCCTAAGCAAAGCTGATCGTAACAACTGCTTTGCTTGTCTTTGTGAAAATAGTCTGCCAGTGATTGTATGTCCTCTATTCTGGCTCTCTCAATGATAAATAACACAGCTTAATATTGTGTGGTATTTGATAGTCATTTGTCATTGGTTTTGAATGCTTCAAGCTACATTTCTTAACTCAAGTGTGATTATGTTTACTTTTGTATAACTGGAAAACAAAAAAGCCGAAATTCTTTGCTTCTCCTGGTAAATTTATTGGAGTGGTAAATTATAAATTAGACCTACCTTTCATTTTTTTAATAAACATGTAAAAAAATATATGTTTCTCTTTGGTCTTCATCCAAAATGAGCAAAAATTGAGTTGCAGTTTATGTTATAGTAATTTGAAGAAGTTATACTTGAATAATTCAAGTTATGAATTATTCATATTTCCTAATTTGAGTTTCAGAAGTGATTTGTTACTCTAGCTTTAGTCTTGGTGTGATGGTTTATTTCAGTAGCCCTAAAGCAACACTGTTTAACTGAGAAGAGAAGCCCTAAAATGTTTTATTGCCGTTGCGGTATTCAATGATCCTGTAGATGAAGAGGAGCAACAATCTTTCAAGTAAAAGCTTGATTCTTATGCAAAATTCGAAAATAAAGAAGTTATGCAAGACAATGAATCGTGTCCATTTAAACAGTTATCTGACTGTCCAGTGAAAGATAAATACATAATATCATCAATTCCAATATGTCTATTTTATTAGTTATGTTTTTATTTTGAAGCAGCATGCCTTATTGATAGTGTTTATAAGCTTTTGACGCCAACGTTGCATTAGTTGTCTTTTGTTCTGTTTTTTTTTTATTTCTTTTTTTTTTCAATTATTGTCACATTAAGAATAATATTGTTTATTGTTCTTTATAAATATTTTGTTTGATACACTGTCTTTAGTTATGATTGAGCTCTGAAATGAGTTGGTATTTTTCTTTTTCAGAGTAATATGGTATTACTAATGGAGTTGGCATTGGTTGACGAAACTGATAAAGTATCTACTCTTCAAGACTCTTGCACATTGAGTTATCTTGTTGAACTTTTGCCTGTGGTTTCTGCTGGTAGTCTTGAAATTGATTTGGATAGCCACATAAGATGTAGACTTCAAGGTAAATATTTTATTCCTTTATTTTTTTCTTCTGGTGGTTTGATCTTGTATTATACACTGATGGGACTTATATTACCTATTTCTTCTGTCTCTTTTATCCCTCTACAAAAGGAGCCTGTTCCTCAAGGGGAGAGAAACCCGTGGATCAGTTAGTGATGACACTAGCATCTGAGTGCATGCAACCGCAGTGGCAGGCTTCTGTCTTTGTTGATCAGACCAAAGATTTGAACAATTTGATTTTTTTCTCTCTCCATTGGGCTGTTGTCCACATGAAATGTATTAGGCGTCTGATGGCATGTTGCCGAAAACTTATTGAATTGGCTGATTCATTTGATGAGAAAATAGAAAGTCCAGATATCTGCAAGAGACTGCTGTCCAGTTTGAGAATTATGAACTTACTCCAAAATATTGCAAAGCATATTCCTTATGTTGAATATGAAGCCTCAATGTTACAGGAGATTGCTTCTTCTATTGATGCCATACCTCGTGTGTTTAGACTTGGATTTGAATTTGGAAACAGCATCACTGCTGCTGAGGGTAGCTTGGAGAGCCTAATATTGTTGCTCTTGGAAGACTTTCTTCATCTTGTGCAAGTTATTTTTTGCAATAGTTGTGCCTCTCAAAACATCCAAGCATTTATGGTAGCATCTATATTAGACAACTTGGATTCTTCCATATGGAGATACAACAAGTCTGTTGCTAACCCAAAACCTCCTTTAGTCTACTTCCCTTGTACTGTCCTTTATCTCTTAAAACTAGTTCAGGATCTTAAGAGACAGGGAAGTCAACCTTTTTCTTTAAGGGAGTTTGATAAAGATCCTATTGATAGATTGGCAAATGTACTGGATGATTGCACTTCGTGCCATGTCCATTGTCAGAAGGTTTCTTTTTTGAAGAGGCATAGCATTGAGGAATTGCTGCAAATTATATTTGCCCCTCAAACTCAATGGATGGATAACATCATGCATCTTACATTTTTCTTGCACACTGAAGGAGAAAAGTTCGGGCCAAAAGTGGATAGAGCACATTCTAGCAGCTCAAAAGGCAACCCTTCAGAACTGGAAAATGCAGTTTTCCATGAAGATGAAGCCCTTTTTGGAAACCTTTTCTCTGAAGGCAGTCGTTATATAGGAACTACTGATGGGATAGAACCACCAGTTGCTGTCAATTCTTCCACCATCATGTGCAATATGCCAATGCGAGCTGCTACAGAAACTTTGTGCTTTCTCAAAGAGTGTGTCTTCTCTGAGGAATGGTCTCATTTTCTCTTTGCAGATGCCTGCAAAAGACTTGAAAAGAGCCATGTTGT
>CAODLS010442084.1:0-15934 GCA_948243855.1 Flueggea neowawraea | reverse complement strand
AGAAGGCATCAACTACGATGAGACCTTCACCCCTATGGTAAGATTTGTGTCTATAAGGTTAAACCTAGCCTTCGTAGCTAGTATATACCTTGAGTTACACTAGATGGACGTGAAGACAGTGTTCCGCAATGGGAAAATAGGTGAAGAAATCTATATGGTTCAACTTGAAGGTTTTGTAGTCCTGTTCATAAAAAAATAAGGCTTGTCGATTGAAAAGATCAATCAATGGTGTAAAACAGTTGATCGTCTTCTCATAGGTGCACGAGAATCTATTATAGTAATAAAAACCTAAGGAGTATTCCTAGGTATCATCTCCATAAGAAGCAAGTCTAACTGTGATCAATTAATAAAGTAAAAAAACATCAAATTGTTGTTTTGAGGGTTTTTGTAAATAAAAGCAAGCAAGAAATTAAAACAAGTTTTCAATAATAGAAAAGTGTTAGGGCTTTCGAGATGACACCAAGAATTTTAGTTTCCAAATGAGTGAAAATAGGTTGAAATAATAGGTGTGAGTGTTCTCTCTACATGACTCACTCAAGGCTTCTCTAAAGGTCACTGAAGTCATAGATACACTTCCTAGGTGGGCTCACCCAGCAAAATTGGGTCGATAAAGTTCATTGAGGAATTTCATCGAACACCTTGTAGGCACTAACTATCCCTACTCTAGCACACAACAAGTTTTTTGCTAGTAAACCTAACCCAAGCTTCATCTCTTGATTCATCATTTGGACTTGTCATAAACAACATTGTGGTCGTTAAGCACAACATCATTCCATACATAACAAGTCGTAAAATCACCACCAATAGTAGATATGTCAATAAAGTCACAAATAATAATAAAAATAAAATAAAAGATCGTAACCTACATTAGTCATTCGTTCAAGCAACATCTATCCATGGTTTACATCTCTAATGCCCTAAAAAAGGACTAACCTACCATATTTATAAAATAAAGCATAAAGCAAGAAATCAATATCCTAAACATATTTCCAAGCATAGAAAAATAAGACAAAAGGTAAGAATGAAGATTCTCTCAATGGTGATTAAAGGCCCTTTTCAAATCCTCTTTTCTTTCCTCTTCAATGCTTAGGATTCACCTTGGAAATTGATCAAAGAGAAAAAAATATTTTCTTCCTTAAATTGTGTGTCAACGAACAATTCAAAAAATGATCAACAACTAAGAGGATGCACAGATGCTGACCTGGGTGGTCATGTGGAAGATAGAAAATCCACATCTTGATATATCTTCTTTCTTAGAAGTTGAGCTTATGGTAGCAAAAAGCAAACATGTGTATCATTGTCTATAGTGGAAGATGAGTATATAGCTTTATTAGTTGATGTGCAAGAAGCTATATGGCTAAAACAATTTTTGAAAATCCTTGGAGTGACTGTCAGAGGCCACAACTATCTATTGTGATTGTATCCCGCTTATTTTAGCTGAAATCTCGCAGTATTCCGAAGTGATTTCAAGTTGGGATGTTGACCTTTGAGTTTGGAGGTTGTGTTGCGCGTGTTTTGCACGTTGGAGGTCATCTAAGTGCTTAGCACAGGGTACTATGCACATAGTCAAGGCCTGAAACTTGACTGTGAATGTGCGTTGAGTGCAACGTACACTGGAGGTCATCTACGTACATAGTACTGAGTACTATGCAGTAGACGGGGATGAGTCGGCTGAAATCCTTGTTTGAACTGTGTGCATTGTATGGGTTATTGTGCACGTTGTTCATCATTTGGATGTGACCCGTGAGCACGCTGAGGCCTTCTATGCATATAGCAGGGCATGAAAAGCACATAGATTGTAGATTTGAATGAGGGGGTTCAGATCTGCCATCTACGTACATTGTGTGGGATGCTATCCACGTAGAGCACGATTCTACGTACACAGAACCCCTACTGTTCACGTAGATGTGTTCTTTCTAGGTGACTGTGCGTCAAACGCAACGTGTCAGTTTGTAAGCCTATAAATACCCCTACCTACCATTCCTTCAATCATAACTCATCTCAACCACCAGAGCAGTTTCTCATTTACTTCTCTGTGATTTTCTTTATTTCTCCTTGCTTCTACAATGGATCTAGAGGTAAGAATCATCCATTAATCTCTTATTTTCTTTAGTTCGTGTTGCATTTGAGCATTTTAGGGTTCCGACAAAACTTGGGATTTGGTTCGGATCTTTCCATTTCTAAAGGAATACGAGTTAATGGGAGTTAGATTATGGTTGTGTGAGACCAGTAGCTTGAAGTTCAAGCATCTGTTTCGTGGGATTTGGTATTTGAACCAAATGAGTTTCTCTACAACTAGGGTTTTGGGTTTTACTGAATTTCTTATCAAATTTGGTGATGTTTCTGTAAAACCCAAAACCCTAGTTGTAGAGATTTGAGCTAGGTTAAGAGATTTGACTAGTTATTCGGCATGGGTCTTGTGGAGGCAAGGCATGTACTATTGGATCGAATTCGAGAGTTTCAGAAGGAGAATTCTGAGATGTAGAATTTTATCGAAAAGTTAGATCATCTGGTGTACCGGGGTTCAGTGTTGATGATTCGGGAGTCCTTTGGTTTGGACTGAGATTGTGCGTACCATCGTCTGGTGGGCAGCACGAGGAGATTATGATCGAGGGTCATAACTCCACATATTCTGTACACCCGGGGGTATATCAAGATGTATCGAGATCTTCGAGAGTCATATTGGTGGCCGGGGATGAAGAAAGACATAGCTAAATTTGTTAGTCGGTGTTTGACCTGTCAGCAAGTTAAGTTTGAACACCAGCACCCTTCTGGATTGATGCAGCAATTATCTCTTCTGGAGTGGAAGTGGGATCGCATCACAATGAATTTTATTGTTGCACTACCAAGGACACCTTCAGGTTATGACTCAATTTGGGTGATTGTGGATAGATTGACAAAATCGACGCATTTTTTGCCTGTCAAGACGACATATGGAGTGGCACGATTGGCAAAGTTGTACGTCGATCAGATTGTATGTTTACATGGTGTGCCAGTCTCTATAGTGTCTGACAGAGGACCGCAGTTTACTTCGCAGTTTTGGCGTAAACTGCAGGAGGAGTTAGGTACTCGATTGGACTTCAGTACGACATTCCATCTACAAATCGATGGTCAGTCTGAGCGTACCATTCAGACATTAAAGGATATGTTGAGAACGTGCGCTGTGGATTTCGGTGGGAGTTGGGATTCTCACTTGCCATTAGTTGAGTTTGCGTACAATAATTCGTATCATTCAAGTATCGAGATGGCGCCTTATGAGGCTTTGTAAAGGAGGAAGTGTAGATCTCCCTTATGTTGGGCTGAGGCTGGAGAGAGAGATCCATTGGGGCCAGATCTGATTTTGGAAATGACTGAGAAAGTGAGATTGATCCAACGGAGGATCAAGACTACTTACAGTCGTTAGAAGATTTATGTTGACATAAGCGTAAATATTTGTAGTTTGGGATTGGAGACCATGTATTCCTCAAAGTGTCACCGATGAAGGGTGTCATGAGATTTGGAAAGAAGGACACGTTGAGCCCGAGATACATTGGTCCATTTGAGATTATCGGCCGAGTTGGAGCCGTGGCATATGAGTTGGCGTTACCGCTTCAATTCACTTCAGTTCATCCATTGTTCCACATATCACTTCTTAGGAAGTATGTTCCTGACCCATCTCACGTTTTGGCACCTCAGTCTGTGGAGGTCCGATCCGACTTGTCTTACGATGAGGATCCTGTGAGGATTGTTGATCGACAAGTTAAGAGGTTACGGAACAAGGAGATTGCTTCGGTGAAAGTGATATGGAGACATCATTCCGTTGATGAGGCCATTTGTGTGGCCAAGGAGGAAATCTAGCGCATATATCCGCACCTGTTCGACACAGCTAATCCGTAGGTCAGTATGTCTATTTGTTTTTTGTATTCTTTACATTTCATATGCATTTCTGCATATCATGTTGCATATTGGTACGTGGACTAAGTGATGAGTATACACTGTCTACAGTGTGAGGCTGAGAGCCTAGCTTTTGATCTGAGGATTTTAGGAATTTAGAGTGATCTAGATTCGATTTGGTTATTTCAAAATTCGAGGAAGAATTTCTTTTGAGGGGGGTATGTAGTATTCCGAAGTGATTTCGAGTTGGGGTGTTGACCTTTGAGTTTGAGGGTTGTATTGTGTGTGTTTTACATGTTGGAGGTCATCTACGTGCTTAGTACATGGTACTGTACACGTAGTCGAGGCCTGAAACTTGACCGTGAATGTTCATTGAGTGCAACGTACACTGGAGGTCATCTACGTACACAGTACTAAGTACTATGCAGTTAGACGGGGATGAGTCAGCCAAGAGCCTTGTTTGGACTATGTGCATTGTATGGGTTGTTGTGCACGTTGTTCATCCTTTGGGTGTGACCTGTGAGCATGCTGAGGCCTTCTACGCACACAGTAGGGGGTGGAACGCACATAGATTATAGATCTAAATGATGGGCTTCAGATATGCCGTCTACGTACATTGTGTGCGATGCTATCAATATACAGCACGGTTCTACGTACACAGAACCCCTACTGTGCATGTAGATGTGTTCTTTCTGGGCGACTGTGCGTGAAACGTGACATGTCAGCCCGTGAGCCTATAAATACCCCTACCTAACATTCCTTCGATCACAATCCATCTCAACCACCAGAGCACTTTCTCATTACTTCTCTGTGATTTTCTTTGTTTCTCCTTGCTTCTACAATGGATCTAGAGGTAAGAATCATCCATTAATCTCTTTTTTTTCTTTAGTTAGCGTTGCATTTGGGCATTCTAGGGTTCCGACCGAACTTGGGATTTGGTTCGAATCTTTCCATTTTTTATGGAATACGAGTTAATGAGAGTTAGATTATGGTTATGTGAGACCTGTAGCTTGAAGTTCAAGCATCGGTTTCGTGGGATTTGGTATTTAAACCAAATAGGTTTCTCTACAACTAGGGTTTTGGGTTTTACTGAATTTCTTATCAAATCTGGTGATGTTTCTGATATATCTTGATAGATATGAGTAAGAACTTCATAGATTTGAGATGGGTTAAGAGATTTGAGTAATTATTCGGCATGGGTCTTGGAAGTTTGAGATTCATAGTTGATATTTAGAAAGATTTTGAGTTTGTTTATTGATAAGGAAGACGAATCAATGTTCAAGAGATTGATTTGAGTTATGAGTATGCTTGGTTCCTTTGGTGACCAAATGAAGCATGATCTTAGCTCGAAAGTGATGGATTCACTTTCGTTTGTTTAGGCGACTTTGAGAGTTTGCATTTGCATTGCATATCATCCATTTGGTATTTGCCACAGTACCGCATTGTGATAATTGTGATGTGTTATGTGTACAACTTCCTATTCTTGCCAGCGAGATCAGCCATCAATGAGTGGGACTTGACTGGTGTTTTGGCTTGGATTGCCAGGTGAGTGAATAGCAGCTTCAGACACATTGGCTGTGTCTCGAACTCTGTTTACTTATTTTTGATGTGTTGGATATATGTATCCGAAAATGGACTAATCTAAAGGATTGGCTTAGATAAAACTGGTTATTTGTGTAATAATCGGTTTTAGATTTGAAATGATATATATGTATTATATATCTTGATATGATTTGAAATGTTGGATTGCATGATCTGATTTTGTATTATACGATAATACCTTTTAGTTTTTGATATGGGGACACCTGTGCTACTAGGTATGTAGCCTTTGGTATACCAATGATTGATAAAGCCCAGCTACTAGGGTTGTCGGTAGTCATGTTTTCCTAATCAGGCACATGATTTGTTATGATAGAGGCGGGTCCTAATTGCTATGGCTATTCCATATAGTTCGTGATAGTTGGCAGAGTCCATATCACGCCTGCTTAGTCTCATATCGTCTGTATATGTTTTGACATGAAAATAATGATTTAAAATCTTAAATGATTTTAATACGCCTTTGTGCATGTTGTTTACTGTGATTGCAAATGGTTTCGAAATGGATTTCGAAAGGTTATTATTGTATAGCGTGTATATTTATATATACTTATGAATACTGCTTGTGGTATTTGCGAACTATTTTCAAAACAGACTCTATGAGGCACATATGAGGCGTTCTGGAGTATTATTCCTCACTGGGATTCACCCCTGTTTTATTTTATGTTGTGGATGATTCTATCTTTCAGGTGCACAAATTTTGACTTCGGCGTTTATTCCGCATCTTGGACACCCGTGAGGAGACGTTTTGGTTAGTGATGCCTACTGTTCAGGCTTCTTTATTTTGTAGAGCTTCGTACCAGATTACTGTGGGGTGTTGGGTTTTATGTATACTCTGATATATTTATTGTATTTGGTTTTACCAGAGTATATGGTTTGTATACGTTTGGTGTATATTTATATATATTGAGTTATATATAAACTGTTAACTATAAAATATTTTTCTAATAAATGTTTTGGAAATTAAATGATGGGTAGAAATTCTGAATCTTTGGAAGGCTTGTACGGGATGGGCCGGGCTTCCATAGACTGTTCGCCTCGTACGCCAGTCATGGTCCCGAGAATGGGTCGTGACAGTGATAGTAGGCAATGATAGCTTACACTTAGAATCCAATATTTCATGGAAAAAATAAGCATATCAATATTAAGTATCTCTTTGTGATGGATATGGTTGCCCGAGAAGAAGTGAAAATAAGTGCGCTCATAGTCGTGTGATGATAGCATGTTCGCTCACAAAACCAATTACAAGAGATGTGTTTGAAGAACACCTGAAGCCTCTTGAGTTAAGTAGGATATAGGAACATGATGTTGTTGAATGTAATATTACATTATGTGATTGATTTTTACATTTAACGTTGTATGAATTGATTTTCATTTGAGTAATAAAATCATAATTCTTCAAGTTCACCGTTAGCAATACATATGAGTAAATATTATATGTTAACATTCACCAAAACTATTAAGTATAGTAAAGCATGTTGGATGAAGAATTAGCTCACTCAAACGGGTGTTAACCTTGGGTTTTACCATTTGTTTGTTAAATGCCAAGATGAGGCAGATTTTGAACATATAGTTAATTATTGAACTCCGCCTTACATGGTCTGCAAGATGAAGACATATGGTTAATTAGTGAAATACCCATGGATAGGGAATCCATGTTGGATTACTAGATAATCAATGCTCAATGCCTAAGTAATCTTAGTAGAATTCCATCTTAAAACCAGAGGTAGATGTTGGAGAATTTTTGGTCTTTCCTTTGGTTGTGTTTAGGGAGCGAAAGTGACTTAAAATAAAATAGAGAAAACAACACCAAGAATTTAGAGTAGTTTGTCCAACCTTACCTATGTCTAGTACCTAAATCTCACCACTTAGGATTTCCACTATAACTGTGATTGATTTTGGCTCAATCCAACAAAGCTTTACGACGAGGTTGATTGCGGCTCAACTCCTCTGATGCCCTCACAATATTATTTTCCTTAGGCTCACAACAAACATTTACAATGTTGTATAGACTCACAATATATATTTCCTACTCTCAAAGTGTATACAAAGTGTTTACAAATATTGAAGCTCTATGCTAGAGTTGAATGTATGAGTTTGATGCTTGAACTTTGAACTGTAGCTTAATTTGGTGTTTTTGATGGTTGGAATTAATAGAATTTTTGGCACAATGATTTTGATGTTGTTTCACCCATTCACAACCTTCTCAAAATGTATTTATAGCTATGCCAAGCCATATGACCGTTGCTTTGAAGAAACTAGTCATTGGAGTGCATTTAATGCAATTGCAGCTTTTTGGAACACTTGAACGTACGTTATGGATACTCTAATGTACGTTGACCATCATCTTATGTAGTTAACATATGTTACCTAACCTTTACTTAGATTATTCTTGGTCCAAGATGATCTAGTAGTTTCTATTTCCACTCAACACAACATTTATGCATGTTACGACTTGATAATGTACGTTGGCACCCATTTATGTATGTTAGCCTTTTGTTAAAGTGCTTTACAACACATTTACAAACTTTAACTTTTTATTAAGTATTTTAACTATTTCCTAAAGTAATTTAACTACAATAACTCATTTTGCAACTCCTAACCTCTTACATAGTTTAGTCCAAGTCTCGACTTTTGTTCATCATCAAAATTTTTGTTCATTATCAAAACATAGAAGACTCTTAATGTTGATCACCCTTGATCCAATAGTAGTCCTAGAGAGAAATGGACTAAGTACGAATGCTTGGGTGCACTCTGACTGATGCCTCTGTATGGTGTTGATAAATTAGACATGTGCTCCTTTAAGGAAGGAAAGAACACCATGACACATGATCATGCCATGTGTGTAATATGACCATGGGATGGGAAATATTATTTCACAATATTATCTCAAATTCTCTAGTGTAAGACCTATAGTGAACAAGAGATTTTCTGACTTATCTACCCTTAGAACTCTCAACCTATATCTGAAGTATGAATTGGTATGGTTACTCTAGTGTGTTGCCAAAAAGTTATGTGTGATTCGACTGGATGGAGCATACTGGGTAAGCATGCCGATTCATAATGGATCGTATGGTGTAGGAGAGGAATACTATTTTCTTAACACATTCACAAAGTTTTATGATTTTCTAGGCACCTCTTATAGTGTCTTTGTGAAACATAATAGGTGAAGACGAATTAAGATTTTTAGGAGATCGATAAGTTTTGTAAGTGATGATTGTGGAAAATGGACTAGGGTATTGAACTAAGGGTGGTTCACATTTGATTTCTTCTATGTTTTGATTGATGTACAAAACTTAAGAGAGATTATATTTAAGAAAGAAGGCAAATTCATGATCAACGAAGACCAAGAAATCATGTTTTCAAGTCTATGAGTCGACCCATGATGACTAGTGGTCGACTAATGTAGGAAGAAACCATTTCAAAAAGTTCTAGACCCTGAGTAGTCGACTAGTGGAAATGGTGAGTCGACTGGCGGACAAACAGAAGCTACAAAAGTGCTTGGTAGTTGACTAGTGAGACCATAAGTCGACTAATGAACATGGGGAGTCGACTAATGAAGATCATGATTGCTCAAATTAACTCAAAATGATATCCACATGATTAAAACAGTCATTTAACGGATATGAAACTTTTGTAGTCGGTCGGTGAAGTTGGATAGTCGACTAACCAAGAACAAAGAAGTGAATCTGAAGATCGTAGTTGACCAGTGACTCGGGTAGTTCACTAGTGGAAGCTGTTAACATAAAAAATGCATCGTAATTGATTTCCAATGGCTTTCTATACTATTCCAATTGCTAAATGAACTTCAAGAGTGTCTCAAACACTAGAAATACAGGCTTTAAGAATAGAATAATGATGTATGCTAAATTTACTTATTAATTCAAGCATAAATAGATTGTATTTTGGCCCTAAATTTATTTAATTGTGCACGAATTTATTATCTTTCGTGTTTTATTGTAGGGTGAATGAATTGAATGAAAATGAGTTGGAAATGATGGAACAATGATGCAAAGTGAAAAGGGTTCTAACCGACTCATGATTAGATGAAGAAACTGAAGGAAAAGTCCATAAAAGTGGGTTTCCCGTGTCTTGGAAGATTTGACTGTGTCTTTATTAGTTTGGTCGTGTCTTACCAGAAACGTTCCCATTTCATGGAAAGAAAAGTGTCACGACCGTGGCACCCAAACCCTATGGCTGTGGCACCCAGGGCAGCCCAAATAAGTGACGAAAAAGAGACAAATTTTTTGGATCAAGGGTGATCAACATTAAGTTCCTTTTGTGTTTTGAAGATGTGCAAAACATTTGAGTTAAAGCAAAACACGTTGGAAAGCTTAGAATTGCGAATCAAGCCACTGCAAGCTGATCAATGTATGTTATACGTGTGCAACGTATGTCAAAGAATCCACAACATACATCATTAGACAACAACATACGTAGATGTGGCTCGGGAAGAAAACAGAGGCTACTGGATCCTTAACAGCGTACGTCATACATGCACAACATACATAGTAAAGTCACCACGTACACAGAAGAGATTCAACGTACGTCATCCGGAAATGTGGCTATGATCAACGTACGTCACATAAGAACAACATACGTAGGCCTGGAGAATTTACAGACAACATATGTAGCGTGTGTACGACGTACGTTATGTTTCCTCCAGAAGGCTGTAACGGCTATAAACAGTCTCCAACGGCTAGTTTCTCAATCCCAATAGTCATATGGATTAAAAAAGCTACAAATACATCAAGGAAGGGCAAAACAAATATGGATGATCATATGGATTAAAGGCCAAAATGTTTTTATCATTCCATCACCCCCAAAACACCAAATTCAAGGTAGAGAGAAAATCAAGAGCATTGTTTCAACACATGTACTCTAGCATAGAGGTTTCATTTTCTTGTAAATGTTTTTACAAACACTTTAAGAGTGTGAGGAAGTTTGGTTGTGAACCTATGGAAAACAACATTGTAATGGCCTTAGAGGTATGAGCCGTAATCAACCACAATGGCCTTAGAGGTATGAGCCGTAATCAACCTCTATGGCTTTGGAGGTATGAGCCGTAATCAACCTTATTGGCCTTGGAGGTATGAGCCTTAATCAACCTTGTGTAGGCTTTAGAGGTTTGAGCCGCAATCAACCTTGGAGTAAGGCTTTGTTGGATTGAGCCATAATCAATCTCCGATAGTGAAAAGCCTAAGTGAGACTTAGGTAATGGACGTAGGCATGGTTGGCTGAACCACTATAAAAATCTTGGTGTTGTTTTTCTCGCCTCAATCTAACTCGCTTCCACTCTCCAAACTTAACAAAGACATCCCCGAGAAAATTCTCCCACAAAATTGTGTGGGGACCAAAGCACATTTGAGGGGCATCTTTGGAAGACTTTTCCTAGGGTTTGTAGGGGACCTTGAGGGTTATAAATACATCTCTTCCACACCAATTTGGGGATCTTTAAAGAAGCCACACTTCACCACAAAGCTTACAGACAGAAAGAGGATTCAAGAAGAGAGAGAAAATAGGTTCCTTGAAGAGACCTATGTTCTTGGAAAGGAAACCCCCTCATCTTTTGCCTTCCATTTCTCATTTTTATTTTGGTGATGTTTTCCTTTCAAGGTTAGTTTTATTTTTATTTTTCTTTGAACAATGGTAGTTTAGGTTTTGCATTTGGATTTTGAGTTGTAAGCTTTGATGAATATTTTTTATATTTATGAATGGGTATTGATTTTTGGTGCTTTATTTATTTTTATCTAAAGATTGTCTTGAATGTTCCTTATGTTCTTTATTTAAAGATTACGTTGGAATTGATTTTATGACTTGTCTTCAATGGAATGAAGTTGAGATACACGACCTTAATGTTGTTTTTGAAACACCTAAGTGATGAATCGAGAGATGAAGCTTGCGTTAGGTTTACAAGCATAAAACTTGTTGAGTGCTAGAGTAGACATACTTAGTTGATTCAAGGTGTTCGATGAAATTCCTCAAAAGGACTTAATGGACCTAATTGGACTAGGTGAGGCCGAAAGGACCCTCCTAGGCAATTGTAGGTACGACTTGAGTGACCTCGAGATAGGCCTTGGGTTGGTCTTGAGGACAGAACACCCAATCTAAAAAACTCATTTCATTTATTTGGTAAAAAGGAAATCTTTGCTTGCATCTCAATTATCCAAATGCTTTTATTTATTTTGTTAGTGCATTTTATGTTTTTAAAATCAAACCCAACACAACTCAAAATCTCTGTTTTTATTGTTTTTCTTTATTTTCGATCATTAACTAGTACTCGCTCCCCTAGATTTGATAACCCTAGGGATACTCCCAAGGTAAAACTACATCGATTCTAGTACGCTTGCTAGATACCGATCAAAGAAAGCACCCTAAATGCTTGCTACAACTATTTTTCTTTTGGTGCTTAAATTTATCCTAGTTTGTGGGTATTTTGCTTCATCTCTTATTCTAAAATCCCACCATATGAGTCATTTTTAAACGCTTTGAGTATGGGTCAGGTTTGTTGTGACCCTTGAAAACAACTTTGTAAGGGTTTTATAGGCATGAGACTAGAGAGAAAATAATCTTATGCAGGTTTTAGATGTGTGAGACGGGAATCAACCTTGTGGAGGCTTTAGAGGTGTGAGCCAGGAATCAACCTTGTGTTGCCTTTGGATGTGTGATTAGCAATCAACCTTGTTGTAAGGCTTTCTTGGATTGAGCCAGAATCAATCATCATATAGTGAATTGGGAAATAACCTAAGTGAGACTTAGGTAGTGAACGCATGCACGTTTGGATGAACACTATAAATCACTCATGTTCATTTTTATTTTCTCAACTCTCTCCCAAGTCAACCAAGAAGATCAAAAACATAATCCAACAATTGGTATGAGAGCGATCTCTGTTCTAAAAGTCTTAACGTCCTTGGAGCAAAGATCCTACATCATTGGAGATGCCAAATTTGATACTATATTTCCAATTCTCTCAAATCCTTTCATTTTGTTTTAATTGATTTTTTTTATTTAAATAGGGGGAGAATAGTTGTTTTTTTTTTTAATTTATGCACAAATTATTTCACTAAGGGGAGAAAAGAATTTTTTTGAAACTATGCATAAAATTATTTTTGATAGGGGGAGCTTAATATTTTTTTATGTCTATATTTAATTGGTTATGATATAGGTTTCATTTACCCTTAATATTTCATTATTGATTGATGTCAAAAAGGGGGAGATGTTTAGGACTAATAGAAAGAAAGAATTTTTATGTGCATAATAATAGGGGGAAAGATATCAAGCTATTTTTTTTACATAGATAAAGGGGGAGATTTTTTCCATGAATAGTGGTTTGGACTAACAACTTCATTCAAGACAAGACTTCATGCCTTGATCAAATTTTTGCCAAAAAATTGATAGGTACAAACTTGGGATAATTCAATTCTTCCTTAGTTGTGCCATCAATCAAAAAGGGGGGGATTGTTGAACCAAGGTTGGCTCACATTTGATTCCTTCTATGTTTTGATTAATGTACAAAACAAAGTGAGTTAGATTTAAGAAAGAATGAAACTTCATGATCAATTGATATCAAACCAAGGGTGATTCACATTTGGATCCTCTTATGTTTCGATTATGAGCAAAACTTGGTAAGAAGATACGATCAAGGGAATCAAAAAATACAAGGTGATTATGTTCAAGACAAGAGTTACTCGAGTAAGTTTAAGTTCTAGAAAGCCAATGATTGTTGAAGTCACTCGACTAAAATGAAAGTTACTCGAGTGTACGAATGCTGAAAATGTGAGTTACTTAGTGTTGTTTCCAATCCATGAGATACATGATTTGGAATTTACTCGAGTGAGGAAATTGTTAATCGAGTAAGCGGGCTTTGTGAGAAGTGAGATCTAAGGCAATCAAATCAAAAATGGAAAGATTTTGATATAATCAAGTTGCAGCGACATATTTTAGCATTCACTTGAGTAGAGCAACTTGTTACTCGAGCATGTCGAAGTTGAAGTTGAACACTGAAAACTAGAGATAGAGTTACTCAAGTAGACAAAAATGTTACTTGAGTAAGAGCTAAAAGAGGAAACTAAATCAGATTGTTTTCACATTCCAAAGGCTACAAATCAATACACAATGGCTAGAAAGCTTTGGGAAGGTATAAATACATTCTAGAATGTAGTAGGAGATAAAAGACAACACTTCCATACTAATTGCAACCTTGCTCCTTGCATCAATCATACATTTGGTGATACAAGTGTTCTTGTACTTATTTATTACTGTCTCTACTTGTATCCATTGTTCTAAATTTGTTTGGTGAACGATTTATTGTTACAAACAAAGTGTTTATTCTTGAACCAGAATCAAGTATTGTAAGAGTTATCACTTAGCGTAAAAGTGAGGGTGGCATTAGAGGTGTGTGTCGGGAATTAACCTCATTGTAATTGGCCTTGTTCGATTTAGTCATAATCAATCATGTGAATTTGGGAAAATCCTAAGTGAGGAACTTAGATAGCGGACATAGGCAAGGTTGGCTAAACCACTATTAATCATTGTGTCCATTTTCTATCTTTCTTGCTCACAAAATTCCACCAAGGAATGACCAAAAATTCTCCAACAATTGAGACCACAAAAAGTGAAGAAAGTCAAGTTGTCAAATCTACGAGTCGACACGTGATGATTAGTAGTCAACTAATGCATAAAGAAACCATTTCAATAAGTTTTGGAGCTTGAGTAGTCGATTGGTGAAAATGGTGAGTCAACTGGCAGACAAACAGAAGCTACAAAAGTGGTCGATAGTCAAATGGTGAGACCATGAGGCAAGCAATGACTTAGTAGTTGACTAGTGGATATGGTTGGTTGACTAATGAAGATCATCGTTGCTCAACTTCACTCAAAATGACATTCACCTAAAATACAATAGTCATTTAACGATATATGACTTGGGTAGTCGATCGGTAGTCGACTAACCAAGAACAAAAGAAGTGAATCTGAATCTGGTATTCGACTAGTGGAAGTTGTCAATATCAAAAATACTTCATGATTGATTTATAACAAGTTTCTACATGATTCCAATGGAACAATCAACTTGATGAGTATCTCAAACACTATAAATAGAGGCTTGAAGGATAGAAATAAGCACCCAACTCCTTGCTATATCAATTCTTCATTTGGTGTTCAAAATTAGCCTAATTTATGGGTAGTTTACTTCATTCTCACATACCAAAATCCCATCACATTGTATCTAATTTTTTAAACACTTTGAGTTAGGGCCAGGTTTGTTGTGCGCCTTCAAAAAAAACATTTCAAGGGCTTTAGAGGTGTGAGCCTATAGAATAATTAATCTTGGGTAGACTTTAGAGGTGTGAGCCAGGAATCAACCTTTGTAGGCTTTAAAGATGTGAGCCAGGAATCAACCTTGTTGTAAGGCTTTGTTGGATTGAGCCGGAATCAATCATCGATATAGTGGATTGAGAAATTCTAAGTGAGGTGCTTAGGTAGTGGATGTAGGCACGGTTTGGCTGAATCCAACACTCTAAATTGCTTGTGTTCATTCTTTCTTCCCTACTCTCTCAACTCAACTAAGGTAACCAAAAAGATACTCCAATATGGGGTAAGGGAATATCATAAATGAAACAAAGCTTATGTTTAAAGCTTTGAGAGCTTGAAAGAAGCGTCGATAACTGTTCTATACTCTCTCAATCTCGTCAACGTGACTTGTAGGCCTTGCAACGTGCATTAATAGCTTTCCTCAAAGGTGACTCCTTTACTCATCAACTTGACTTAAGGCATAATGAAACGTTGATTGCCATTGCCTTGCAAGTCGACTTCAAGTCTGATACACATCCCGTCTATGTGACTTGCATAGCCTATAGCATGACTTGTACGTGTGTGCAACCAAGGCCGAGAGTTCTTTATTCGCATAACGTGACTTGATCCGAGTACAAATCTCTTTGTAAGATTCAAAGTCCCTCTGCTTCCTGAGTGAATTACGTTAACGTGCCTTGTAACCTCTGATACGCGACTTGTAACACTTCTGGAAAATTCAGAAATCCTTGAGTATGATAAACGTGATTTGCAATAGGTGCAATGTGCTTTGATTCTTGAGTTTCATAAATGTGATTTGCAACTGGTGCAATGCTCATTGCTTAAGTTTTTCACATTTTTTGTTGAAATCATCAAAACTGACAGTCAACATTCTCCCCCTTTTTATGATGACAAAACATGGAAAGAGTTTTCACTCCCCCTCAATCAATGCACCTTTTTAAAGTTTAAACGAACTACAAAAATAAAAATTTGGTCAAGGGTTTTAGGCCTTGTCACGTTTGTTATCTCAATCACAATTTTTCTAAGTTCAAAATATCAGAATATTTCAATTATGTGAAAACATCAAACTCTTAGCCATATTTCTCCCCCTTTTTGTCAACAATTAAAAAGGAAAAGAAAATATAACAAAATTAAAGAGACAAAATGGCTAGAAAATGGA
>CAODLS010441848.1:0-11408 GCA_948243855.1 Flueggea neowawraea | reverse complement strand
GTGTAATAATCGCCACGTGGCATCCATATCACTCTGACACGTAGCACTACAGCCACGTGTCACACACATCATGATGACACGTTCAATCCACTTCATCAGGTTTTAGACCAATGATTTGTGACACGTGTCATCGTGTCTCCACGTGACTGCGACACGTGGCAACATTATGGAGTAACACGTGTCTTGTAGGCTCGGCGCGTGATCGCTCGTAGGTTTGACATGTAGTGCGTGTCTGCTCGTGACACGTGTCCCGACCTCAATATTTTGTATAATTTTTGGCATAATTAAAATTTGGATTTTTCTGAAATTTTTTGACATATTTTTCACAATTTTTTGAGTTCCAAAATTATTTTTATTAATTGTTTGGATATTAAAAGTGGTTTAAAAATTATGAAAAATGTGTTTTCTGCCAAGAATGATTTTGAAAATTCATTTTCAAAATAATTAATTTTAAAAACATGCAAATATGGTTCTTATTTAGATAATTGAAATGAGATTTCAATTATTTGGGGAATACGCGAGTGCGTATATACCCGTTTTATTTGTAATTTATTACGAATATGCGAATGAGGTAAAACCATGTTGCATGGAAGGAAGTGTGAATTAAAAGAGAATTTGCATGACTTCAAAAATGAGTATTTTGGGATTGTGAAAGTTGTAAAAAGAATAAAATAAGTATGCATAAGTATGCATAGGTGATGAATGTTTACTTGCTTCATAAGAGATTATGATTCTTATCACCAATATTGGTTAAAAGTATTGGTCCATACTAAAATTTTATGAAAACATGATTACCTAAGTATCGTGGAAAGATACTTGAAAATTCTAAAAAATAAAAACGTTTTGACATTTGTATGTCCAATATTAAATCATGATCGTGAAGAAATATCATGAGAAGTGGTAGATTCACTTTAAGTTCGTTTAATTTATAGAATTCTTCGAAAAGTTGGTACAACCACTTTTGAATTCTGTTCTAACATATTGGACTGTGGTTTATTATGTATCTAAATTGGTAGGTATAACCTTAGTGCTATATGAGTTTGGAATTATATTGGGGATATTTAAGCATTATTCATGTGTTAATGCTGACCAATATTAATGTACGTGTATTAACATTGAAATTGATTGTTTGGAGATCATGTTGGTTCAATAAATAATATTGATTTTATTTATTATTTTTTGGTTTATTGTTATGTTGATTTGCCTTAATTTAATATACAATATTTTATATGTTGAATATATTATCCAATTATTGAGTTTGTCTAAATAATTGAGATGACCAACATGGATTCTCTTAAGTCAAGTGGACTTTAAAAGTGAATCCAAACTGTCATTATTTACTGTCTATAAAATTAAATATAGTATAGTTAATTATTAAGACCGAGATGGTAAATGTGAACCTAGTGTACATTTGGATTCAAAGCTTAATAAGAGGCTATGCTAGTTTAATTTTGGTTGGATAATAAATATATGTGTATTGTTATGACTTACTTTTGTGCAATTATGTCTTGTTATTTGTCATATTATTTATGATATTCACTACTTGTAAAGACGATTGATGTTGAGTCATATGAACACATATGTTGAGCTTAGGCGGCAACAATTGTAAACCCTAGATTATGAGAATCTAGCGTGTACTCTGAGAGCAAAAGCCCGTACCCTTTGAACTTGGCTAAGGCTGAATTCAAAGAGGAGGAGTATACCACTCAATACATTTATGGACCGTAATGTCTATAGACGTGAAAGTGAGAAAATTTCACTATGTCCATCATCTTGTAAGTACAAAGGATGATGAAATCACTTTGGCTGATTTTTTGCAAGTATCGAGGTGCAATAATTTTGTAAATTGTATTTAAGGAATAGTTAGTTGGAGTGACACTAACTAAGCTTGTGGTCTTTGACCATCAATACTGATACTTGTTACAAGTATCCTAATCATATGAGTAAAGACATAAGGCCTATATGATTAAAGAGCTAGTGATATTGGTCATAAATTGATCAAAGACGATGTCCAAAGTTTTTTTCCACTTCTTTCGTACAAGTTAGGAGCAAATCGAGTTGCGCCTAACCCACACTAATCTCAAATATGAGATTGTGAGGAATTCGATAACGTCTTATTCTATTGGAGAAATTCCAATATAAAAGCAAGGAAAAAGATTTAAGAACCTTAAGTCCTTAAGAAGTGGAGATTAGATAGAATTTTTTGAGTAAATCCTTGAACATGAACAATGCCAACATTTTGTGCGTAAAATGTTCACTACCAAAGGCGCATAATATATGAGACGATGCACCTTTGCGGATATGTTGCTCAAACTCACGCAAGTGAGAAAAGTTACCTTATTCAATGTTCTCTATTGAATTTCGTCGTTAGTAGATGGTTAATTCAAATTTTTGGATCCTCACAATGAAGTTATGGAATAACTTTATTTAATACCAACTAGTTCTAAGAAGGAGCAAGTTGAGTATGCAAGGAATAACTCGAAAGTGGGAGTTTAAGGATTTGGCATGTACGAATTTGTTTTGTGCAAAAGCTAAAAGCTTTCTTGCATTAACTTCTGTCATAATTGTATTGAAGTTTGCCTTCAATATTTATTCTAACAATAACGTCATTTGTTAGACTATGTTTTGAGTGGGAGACTACTTTAGAAGTAAAAATGGTTTCTTAGTTAAGGTAAATCACCTAACTATTAAAATTCCTAGTTTTCATTCATTGCCACTTCACATAATCAAGAGAGATTATGTGAAGTTAATGCACGTAATACAACCACTTTGACAAAATCAAGTTCATTGATTAGCTCAAGTGAGAGTATTAGACAATTGTGTAAGTTCAAGTTGTCCAATTGCGAGCATTGCAAAGAGGAGAAAATTAGAGAGGAAACCATTTCAAAAGGCATTTGAGCTGAATTTTGTCGCTATTAACTCACTTTTGATGTTTGAAATCAAAAAGAAAAAGAGGGCAAGGCTAAAGCCTACTAATTCATCACTCATGTATAAATGACTGTGAAAAGTATGGTCATATTTATTTGATTTCTTATAAGTAAGACTAACCAAGTTAGTTCTTACTCTTTGCAAGTCAAGATGAGAATCAAATAAAGTTTTGTGGATCAACTAAGGTCGTGAACATCTACTAGATGAAATCAAAGTTTTTTATGATGAAAGAGAATGCAACATAAGTTGTTCATTAATATGGTGCGAACTATGATGGCAAATGCCACAATGTTCAAAATCCATCCTCTAAGTTTGTTACTTATGCATCTCATGGTTTATGGATTGGTCGAGACCTAAACCACTTGAAACCAAGAGATGTATTGTCAATATCCACAATACATTGGTCTAAAAGACTAAGAGACTAAAGGCGTTAGACACCTTGCTATATCAAAATGACACATTCATCATGGAATATGAGAAATTAGTATAGTAATGAGTTAGAAGAAGTCACATTCTTAGTGAATAGATTTCTTAACTGGGATAAAATAGAAAATATTTTATTTTATTTGAGAATCAGGAACTTATTCCCTCAGGATCACTCTATCCAAATGGGAGAATTCTTGAGGAGGATGAGAATAAATGAAGCGGAAGTTTGGTAATGTAGATTACGTCCTTAATTTTTAAAATCTCAAGATATCGATCTAAACCAAACGATTGTTCTCTCTTTCTTTGAAAGGGATGCATCGCTAAGTCTTAGAACGATTCAAGATTTTTAAAAAATTTTAAGAGATCGATCCATTGATGCTAGTGATTGTTCTCTCTTTCTCCGGAAGGGATGCGTCAACTATGTCTTGGAACGATTCAACTTTTATCCTATCTACCTCAAACGTGCGGATGTTCCTGATCCTGATTAAGTGGGAGGAAGATTCTTATTTCTAGTGAAAGTACAAAATCTTGATCCTAATGGGAGTTTTGTTTTCCAGTAGGAATAGGAAACTTGAATCCAGTGGGAGCATTTTCAAAAATGTATAGAACTAAAAGGGATAAAGTCTCACGATGACATTTCTTCGATAAATTAACCGACCTTGATTCTTTTTGGTAAAGTCTCATGGCGACATTTTTTTTCGATAAATGAATCGATCGTGATCCTTTTAGTAACCCACAAGTCCAAAACGAACCTGTAAGTATGTTAGATGTTCGCTCATCCCAGTAAAATTTGTATGGATTAAAGAAATAGAAGTACAAGTGACATTTGAAATTGAATCATGTTTGAGAATTGGTTAATCTACCCAAAAGGGTGAGTACCCATTGGAGATAAGTGGATACATGAATAGAGTGAGACATCGATAATCGCCAATGGGATTTAGTCAACGAGATTGAAAAGTTCAACTTGTTGAAAATTTGCCTTCATTAAATAGAATTTGTCATTTGGACTAGTCTATACCTCGACCTACATTAATGAATGTAGAGACTCATTTTCTCGTGAGAGAATTTGGAGTAGAAGCCTATAAGGTTTAACCTAATAGTTCTATCGTCCAATTCTCAATAGAGAATTTGAAAATGAAATCTATAAGGTTTAAATCAATGGTTTCATTGTCCAATGTATAACCTTAGACATTCTTCGAGATGATGGTACATTCATATTCGTTGTGATAATACCAAGTATTTTAAGGTGAATCTTGTCATTCTTACATTATGTGAACATCACACTTGTGGCTAGACATGGTCTAGCATACCTGAATGCCTTCAAATATTAGTCAATGTCCAACTTTGATATTACTAACATGGGTTGACCTTGGAGTCAAACTCCAATAGATCGTTCGAGTAAATCGTTGTACCTCTTCAAGTGAGATGGATCAACAAACTACTAGAACGATTCAAGATGCAAAAATGCATAACCCATAGATACCCTGTGACTAAGAGAAAGTTTCTTAGTAAATGCATGTTTCCATAAATCTATGTGAGAGGAAGAATGTGTAAGGAATGTTCTTCATATAAATGTCATGTGAATGTCTTTTGTAGTATAATAAAGAGTTCATGTGTTGATTACAAGACAATGTCTAGTAGTAAATGCCTAGGTATGTACAATGCCTAGATTTTGTTGGATCATAGGTGATCAACATTGAATTTCTTTTGTGTTTTGATGACGTGCAAAATAGTTGACCTAAAGAGAAACAAGTTGGAAAGCTCGAAATTGCAAATCAAACCACTGCAAGTGCTTCACGTACATTAGAAGTGTGTCACGTACGTAAGATAGGGTTTGAAGAAAAGCAGAAGCCACTAAAATCCTCCGAAGCACATGTCACGTATGCAAGGATAAGTTCATATACGTGTGTTATAGTTGACGTACGTAAGATATAGTTCACGTACGTAAAGCTTCCTAAAAAATTATCAACGTATGTGAGATCAAACAAACGTACGTAAGCTAGAGAATTTTCAGATGACGTACGTGAGAAGTAAGTAACGTACGTGAGAAGTAAGTAACGTACGTGAGAATGGCATAGAAAGCTGTAACGACTACCAATTGTTTCCAACGGCTAGTTTCTCAATCCCAACAGTCAATGGCTTAAAGAAGCTATAAATACATCAAGGAAGGACAAAAAAATGTGGATGATCATATGCTTTTAAGACCCAAACATTTTTATCATTCCATCACCCCCAAAAGACCAAAATCAAGCTAGAGAGAAGATCAAGAGCATTGTGTCAACACATGTACTCTAGCATAGAGCTTTCATTTTTGTAAATGTTTTTGTAAACATTTGAGAGTGTGGGGAAGGTTGGTTGTGAACCTATGGAAAATAACATTGAAATGGCCTTAGAGGTTTGAGCTGTAATCAACCTCAATGGGCTTAGAGGTTTGAGCCGTAATCAACCTTGTGTATGCTTTAGAGGTTTGAGCTGTAATCAACCTTGTTGGTTTTAAAGGTATGAGCCGTAATCAACCTTGTTGGCTTTAGAGGTATGAGCTGTAATCAACCTTGTTGGCCTTAGAGGTTTGAACCGTAATCAACCTTGTGTAGGCTTTAAAGGTTTGAGCCACAATCAACCCTGGTGTAAGGCATTGTTGGATTGAGCCGTAATCAATCTCCGATAGTGAAAAACCTAAGTGAGACTTAGGTTGTGGACATAGGCATGGTTGGTCGAACCACTATAAAAATCTTGGTGTTGTTTTTCTCGCCTCACTCCAACTCACTTCCACTCTCCAAACTTAACCAAGGCATCCCCGAAAAATTCTGCAACAAGTGGTATCAGAGTGGGTCTCCGTTCTAGAAGGCTTAGCAACCTTGGAGCAAAGATCCTACATCATTGGAGATGCCAACATTGGTACTATCTTTTCAACTCTCTCAACTCCTCTTATTTTTATTGATATCGTTTTGTGTTAACTAGAAGGAGAAAACAAAATTTTAAAAATTATGCACAAATCATTTTCGAAAGGGGGAGAAAAGAAGTTTTAAAAATTATGCACCAATTTTTTTAATAGGGGGAGAAATGATATTTGCAAAATATTTTAAACAATGGGCAAATTGTTTTCAAAGAAGGGAAGAAAAGAAAAATTTTGAAAATTTTGCATAAATTATTTTTTGGTAGGGGGAGTGATTATTTTTTATATATGATCATACATTGTATAATCCATCTCACGTACATTGATCAAGCTCCAGCATGATTTACGTACGTCAACATTTATCTTGCGTACTTTAGTATATTCTCACGTACGTGAGTTTGCTCTTTGCAATCACTCAATTCGCTTCTACTTGTCTTCACGCCTTATCTCATGTATATGACTATTTCTTGACGTACGTGAAGCACTTGCAGTGGCTTGTTTCGCAACTCCGAGCTCTCTAAGTTATTTCTCTTCAAGTCAAACATTTTGCTTATCATCAAAACATAAAAAGGAACTTAATGTTGATCACCCTTGATCCAACAACGGGTGTTTAGCTTAGTTTTTCTAGTTCGTTGGGGGAAGAACTAAGATAAGGTTGGTTTTGAACGTAGAAAGAGACTAAAAGTGCATTCATAATCAAAAGATTATCTTGCATTTTACAGTTGTGAGTTCATTGTAAAAGGGCATGAAAAAGTCGTACGGAAAAGACTTACGCCATAGGGATAAATTTCTATGTCAATCATTAAATTGATCAGATGCTAAATTGAGAGACTTTTAGCTTATTCTGTCTTAAAGTCAGAAGTAATCCTGTTATGGTGTGGATTAAGGTTATGTGGCGAAATGCATCGTAACCGAAGCTTCTGTGTGGTGTTGACAAAATTGTATAAACATGTACTCCTTCAAGGGAAGGAAAGAACACCACAACACATGATCATACCATGTGTACTATATACACGACCATAAGGATGGAAAAGATTGAAAAATGATCTCACTTTTCCTAGCGTGAGACCCTGTCGTGAACATGTGATTATCGGTAATACCTACCCTTAAAACCTTTAACACATTTAAGACGTGTAGTTGAGTTTAGATACTTTAGCTTGCCGTTAATGGTCATGATTGATTCGACCAAGCGTGACAAGCTGGGCAAGTAAACTTGGCTATGTGGATTGTCTGGAGTAAGAGGAGAAGTTTGTTTCTAGACGCATTTTTACTAGTCTCATAAGTTTTCTTAGCTAGCTCTCATATGATCTGTCACATGATATGTGAACTATGAGTAAAGCTTTCGTGAGATCGAGAAGTTAGAAAGCAACGATTGTGTGGTTACGAACTAAGGGAAATGCATACGTTCCAACAGATTGTGCTGTTGTTGCATACACTATGACAGAATGGAGACGTTCTGCAAAAGATGCCTTCTGGCAGGATTGAGTAAGGAGTTGTTATATATCCTTTACATGTGTATAACAATTATGTCCTTATCGTATGCTGGTCGCACGGTATATTTTCCTGTATGACGAAATGATCGAGCATGGTTATGTGAGTGCTAACCATGTTACATGATGATGTACCATTCCGTCATGTGCGAATGAGAGAGTTTGGAAAAAACGCTCCGCCCATGTCGGATGAACCGAACTCGGTCGGTCAACGTGTGAACCGAGACGATGGACCGAGACCAATTGGCGAGCCCAATTGAGATAGGCCCAAAAGGCTCATGTGATAAATCCATTGGGCTTATTAGACCCATTAGGCCCAAAACCCATTTAAGGGCTTATATATATGAAAGAATGAAAGAACGTTTTCATTATTCCATTCCATGCCCACACCAAAAACGTGAGAGAGGGGAAATGAAACCTCTCTCTCCACTCATTTCTCGTTCGTTGATGGTCCTGATCTGTATGACATTTAAGCTGCGAAACAGACGAGCACTCTCATCGCCAACCCGACCGTGGTTTGCTCGCGAGATTAACATCGAACTGATCCTAACCTTTGTCTTCCGTTGCTGGTTGGGTCGAGCTTCCGCAGGAATCGAGGTAGGTAACTCTAACATACTAAATATATTGTTTTATTTGTTAAACCGGTAGCTAAGATTCTTTCAGTAGGATTTAAAATACTCTTAATTAAGCAAATTCTCAATTTTTTCAAAACGAATATAAAATAGATGAATAAGTATAAAAGCATAGGAGAATCAATGGAATGAACATAAAGCAAAAGTCAAATAGCACCTGGAAAATTTTAAGGGAGGAGGTGAGAAATCTCAGTGAGGCATCTTTGATTTGGTTAGCAGATGCCCTTTTGCTCGGGCTCGTTATTTTTTAGAGCTCCGCACCGAATGCTTGTGGGTTACTCGGTTGTATTTTGATGTTTGAGCATTGATATTTCATATACACGATTTGTATATATATTTTTTTTTGGATTTATCAGTTATATTTATATATCTCCATATTTCATTTTATTCTTGTATGTTATAAATAAATTTTTGGGTAGCATGTCTGATTATCCGAGACTTGTGCAAAATAGACTGGGTTCCTAATTCGGGTCGTCTCTTATGCCGGTTATGGTCTGAAAACAGGCTGTGACAAAGTGGTAAAAAATTTGAACAGCTTGTGGTTAAGAAAAAAAGTCCCAAAATTGAGTCATGAAACAGTAAATTGAAGCATGCTAGGTAGAGTGGAGGGTTGGTGGTATGTCCATGGCAAAGTTTCAAAGGTACCCGTTATGTCTCCAATATGGGCAACATAGATGAAAACTACTAAAAGCATTAAAACCTTAATCATACCTACCCATTATTATTTCCACTACCACAGCCAAGCTATCCTCTTCTCCCCGAGAAAAGTCTTGCTACTAATTTGAACCTTCAAACTCACTGAGATAGAAAATTTTGTCCAACAAGAAAGCGCTTGTTAATTTTGGATTTTTATGGCTTATAACTAGGCACTGATTTAGTGTTGAATGCTGCACTATATTCTAATTAACAATTCTATTTATGGTTGAGAAGCCACTTAAAATTAATTGAAGTTATTAATTCTGAAATTTAAAATTCGAATTTCATTATAAAAAAATATGGGTCAAAAATATTCTTGGAAGCTTCATATGCATGTTAGATTGGTCAAGCATTTCTACAATAATAAAAGGAAGTTGGAGTGTAAGTTAAGCCGCTTAAGCTCTCTTTTAGTTCCAAGTAAGATAACATGGATTAAGCTTGAACTGTCCAAGATGGTGGTGGATGGCTCAATTCTTCCTTTTTTTTTTTATCTAGAATTTAGTAGAATATTTTAAAGAAATATGGAGCCTTGTACATATTTGTAAAATAAGTTAGAATGGTATAGAGAATTCTGTATACTTGATAGGGACTATTAGATCGAATTGATCTCTACTGTCCGTTGAGGAGGTAGATGTATATATATATCCATTGGGACTCTTATTTGTAACCATCCAAGAGTTGTTCAAGAGTTGAATTGAGTTTACATCATTCCTTGCCTAAGAGCCCTCTTGTGTGTGTATTCTCTTCTTCCCTCTCTTGAGTTTTGATCAAATATTGTTTGAGTGAGTAAGACTGACTTAGTCGCTAGAGCGAGTGATTAAGGCCGCACAAGCTTGACGAGAATTCCAAACCCATGACAAAGTGCACTATAAAAGTGAGTTCTAAAAAAATGGTAATTTTAGGCATGTTTGGTTTGAAAACAGTTAAAAGTTAAAAGAATTTCAAATTCCTTTTAACTGTCAACTTTCTTAATTTCTCAAGAACTTAATTATTAAGGAGGAGTAGATAACTTATACTTCTATACCATCTTTAATCATATGCTAACAAAATTCATATATATTTTTATGTGTTTTTTGTTACACAGTACACAAAGACAAATTTGATTGATTAGAACTCAATTAGATTTTTTATTAGTTTATGGGCTATTTTTGGACTTGAATGTTTTCAACTGTTAGATTTTTTTAATATATATTTAATCAATTAGAACTTATTTTTTTATAAATTTTAATTAATTAGTTTTTTTATGTAAAGGTAAGTCCATTTTTATTAATTAAATTTAATAGTTTAGTGATAAGCGCATTATTGTACTTTACAAACTACTTCAAGTAAACATCTTAATTAAACAGCTATTTGAAAAAAATCTATGAAATTAATAAGTGAAGCAAATATAAAAAATACAACATCCTCGATAATAAATTTTCCTACTAATACAAATTTCATAGAATTAACTTTTCTATAAATTAAGCTATTAATCAAATTAGGAGTAAGATTCTGACTTGTTAGAAGAAAAGAGGTATATCTTTGTCACCAGTTGTATACCGACTCCCGTCATTTACAACATTTTGGCTTCATCAAGGACAAGAAATAGAACAATCTCTCTCTTAAAATGTATCTACAGTCGATTACGTGTTCAATGACAGTGGCTTATCAAGAACATGGAAGTGATTGCATTACCCATGATTCATGATTGGCTCAAAAAATAAAGAATCTTGAGGTTGAGGCAAGAAATGCAATATCTAAAGAAACAATTGCCTTCCTTCAAAAAAAAAAAGAAACAATTGTCTATATATATAACTCCAATATGGACCCACCCATAATATGCAGTAAAACCATAGCCATAACTTTCATATCTCATCCCAAACTGGACCCATTGCCTTGATTTTTCTTGTACCAGAACCAGAATCATGAGCCACGGCACAGTGTTTGAATTTTGAAACACGCAGAGAAGTCATTAATCTATTACCAGTATCTTATTCATGTGATTCATAATAGGCACATTACACGCGTGATTGCCATAGTTTTAGATGAAACTGTAACTATGATAAAAGGACATCACATTAATTGTCTCTTGCCAGAACTGAAACTACCTGTAGTAACTGCCACTCGTGTTAATTTTGTGAGAAAACAACTTTTCTCTCACAAAAACTAGTTTTATTGAAGACTGCTAAATTCTTGGAGAAGATAAAAAAAAGTGAAATTTTACCAGCTTGATGGAAGCATCTAGTAAAATGAAAGAGAAAGGCGGTTAACAGAAATGATTTAGTAGTAACTTTAAGTTGAAACTTGGTGCTGCCAATGTTTGAACATGAAGCCAAAAACATTGACAAACTAATTGAAAGG
>CAODLS010441841.1:0-12025 GCA_948243855.1 Flueggea neowawraea | reverse complement strand
GTATTTTTAATTTAATGTAATATTTAATATTTTATTTGTAATATTTTAATTTTAATGTAATTTTTTTATTTTAATTTAATTTTTAAATTTTATGAATTATTTTTATTTTAATGTAATATTTTTATTTTAACAAATTATTTTTATTTGAATGAAAACTTTTTATTTTAATGAATTTGTGGTAGAAAGTATTAAATGAAGTAGTAGATAAAAGTTGGGGGATTAAAATAAAATTGTATTTAGTGGAAAGCTGAGTAGGCGTCTAGCTGGACTCTTAAAGTATCATCTGGTTACAGATGAAAAAGCTGAAGGGTTAAGAACTGAGAACTTTAATAAAATAACAATAAAAATGCTGAGCATGTGTTCCGCGAGACGATTTCAGGGATCCTGAATTACTAGTAGCCTAAGGACAACAACACACTGAGGCTAATTTGTTGTCATGGAGGAGAGAGAAAGCAAACACTTATCCATAGTCCATCATTAATTGAAGTCTCGAAATCATACGACCACGTACTAAGCACACACGCTTGAAGGTAGGATTGAGGGAATAAGAGTAGGGTTAACTCAAAGTTATCGAACAAAAGTTACAGTAGATAGTTTTGAGATTGATATTGATATTGTATGAGTTAATTACATTTTTATTTTACTTTTATCAAAAAATTGGCTTAAAATCTTTTAGTATTAGAAATGATTATTTTTTTAAAAAAAATATGCAAACTTTTTATTTATTTATTCCGGTCAAAGAAACATGGAAGGTTGATTTTTTTAATGAAAGATGGCGGTACCTCATTAATTATTATTAATAGCTTTTACTTATGGCGGAGGAATACCATAGTTACATACGTGAAATTTATCATAATACCGTAAACTCAAAAGCACACATGGCAGCAAAATGAAGTCATGAGACCCAAAAACTTGAGATAAACCGTTCTTGGCAAGCCAGTCAGCACAACTATTTTCCTCTCTCTGAATATGATGAAAAGAGCAATTAGTTGAGTTGAGAAGCTGCCTAATTTAAAAAACAAGAGATTGATGAAGACCCACCCAAGGATTGATTTTGAAAAACATGGAAGGTTGATTTTGAAAGTCTTTTGAGTTAAAGATTACATAAAAAAAGGTGAAGTGACGTGGGACCACAACGACTTAAACAACGAGGAATTTAAAAGCACGAGCCAAATTGGAGAGAGACAGCTCACTACCTTAATTCCTTAATTAATACATTATTGTTTTCATTAATAACATGATTATCCGAAATTGAGAACCCAACATGGGCTTAAAACATTGGCTTGATTCTCCAAATTGAACTTTTTTTTTGAAGCAAAAGCTGATTTTATTAATCAAAGAGAGAATACATCAGCTTGTAACAAATCCTCAATAAATGGTGGGGGATTGTTCCAAAGGCAAGGATTAGTATACGAGATGGATGCTCTAGCTAGTGAATGAGCAACCACATTATCTTGCCTTTTTACAAATTGAATAGAAAACTTTTGTCCTAATTTGACTAGAGCTCGACATTCTTGAAGAATCAAACCCAACTCAGACTCATTTTCCTTGTTATCATGAAGAACATCAACAATGGATTTAGCATTAGTCTCAAAGATTACTTTGGAATAATTGAGATCAAGAACCCACTGCAAAGCCTCTCGAAGATAGATACACTCAACTTCTTGTGCACTACATCTAAAAGCATATAGTCTAGTCATACTCTTTACCATAGCTCCTTCATGGTCACAAATACAGATTCCCACGCCCATCTGTGCACTATCCAAGAATAGTGTTGCATCAAGATTACACTTTAACCATCCATAAGTAGGTTTACCGCAATGTAACGTGGGTTGTGTAGATTGTATCAGATTCATGTGATAAAGCTTCTGCTCATGAGCTGCTCTCCAAGCAATCACAAAATCCATACCTTGTTGCGTTATCATTCTTGGTGGAACAACATGATTATTCCACATTTTATCATTCCTTTGATGGCAGCAACACCAGGCCGCAATTGCCAAAAGCTCAATGTTTGTTCTGAAAACAGACGAAGCAAAAGTGAAAAAGAGGTTTGGAACCTGTCAGCTTCCTCATCTGGTACATTCAATCCCAAACAAGCAATGCAAGCCACAACAAATGGACACCTAGCCAATACATGCAAAGCATGTTCATTAGGGTCGTTACACAGTACACACGAAGAATCCACCGGTAGCCCCTTTGCAAGCAGCGATGATCGAGTAGGCAATACATTCTAACATGCACGCCACAAGAATGTTTTAATCCGCGGTGGAAGATTCAAGTCCCATATCAGTCTTCAATCCCAGGAGACCGCATTTTTATGCTGCATTTGAGAATTTTGCATGGAGACATGGTAGCCAGATTTGACCGTATAAACTCATTGCCTTGCATAATGCCAGATAATTTTATCTTAAGCAGCCTGCTTAGAGAGTGGAATCTGAGCAATCTTAGCTGCATCTCGAGCACAAAATAATTCTTCCAACAATTCCACATCCCATTTCCTAGAATGTGGCATAAATAGATCCGAGATTTTCAAGCCTTCTAATTCGTTGATAATTGGGGTTTCCAAATAGAAGTTGTTATCATCTAACAACCAGGCCACAGGTGTATGTTTTCGCCAGTCCCGATCCTCTAACGATAGAAGAATAGCTTTGGCAGACCAGATACTCCTCCATGTAAAGCTTGGACTATGCCCTAGTTCAATAGATAAAAAATTCCCATTTCGGAAATATTTGGCCTTGAGGAGCTTGCTCACAATAGTATCTGGGGAAGAAACCAATTGCCATCCAATTTTGGCAAGCATTGCATGATTGAAAGAACATAGATTGTGAAAGCCCATACCACCATATAGTTTAGACTTACATAATTCATCCCAACAAGTCCAATTAATTCGGTGCCTCACATTCGCTTTCATACCCCACCAAAACGAATTCATCATTTTTTGAAGCTCTTCGCATAAGGTAACCAGGAGTAGAAAAGTGCTCATACAGAAAGTCAGATTCGTCTGTGTTGAACCAAGGGTGGTTAACATTTATATCCCTTTTGTGTTTTGATGATGAACAAAATTGGGTTTTGATTCTTAATCATTTTGTCATTGATGTTGCAAGATAAATCGAGTAAAATAATCAACAATTCGGGTAAGAAAAATACCTAGAAGTTGCGTATCAAGTGCTACAACTCGAGTAAGAACATGCTTAACTCGAGTTGTTAAAATACTATACAACTCGAGTTAAATAAAGACCAACTCGAGTTAAATTAAGGATAACTCAAGTTAAAATATGGCTAACTCGAGTTAAATAGTCTGAAGAAAATTTAACTCGAGTAAACACTTGTATAACTCGAGTTACAGCTTGGAGGCAAAGCCTGACACAACTAATGATCAAATGAAGATGTTCCAACGGTCAAAAAACATGGATAACTCGAGGAAGCACGAAAAAGAACTCTAGTTACACATTTCAGAGATCATCCTCTACAAACGATAACTCGAGTAAGAGGAAAATATAACTCGAGTTAAAGGCTATGTCAGAGCATTAAATGAAGGGTTGTTCTATCTCACAACGGCTAGATTCAATCCTCTAACGGCCATATCGACTTGAAAATCTATAAATAGTCTCAAGACACATCAAATAAGTAGTTGTTCATCACTTGTAAACATCTTATAACAACATCAAGCTTTCTCTTGCTCATATTTGCAAATTATCCACACACTTCTCAAGAATATCTTTCACTTGCAAATTTATTATTTCTTGAGAGTGTTTATTATTAAATTCGTTCTTCGTTATTGAGAATATCTTTGTATTTGAGAGAGGAATAATTTTCTTGTTTGTCTTGAAAACAATGGTTATATTGGTAGATGTTTAATCTTGCACCTATTGAAGCAAGAGATTGTAGAAATATAATCTTGTACCCATTGAAGCAAGAGTTTGTAGAAGTTTAATCTTGCACCATTTGAAGTAAGAGATATAATGGATTCAAAATATCAAGGGGAAGCTTGAGAAGTGAACGTAGGCTAAGAGGGTCGAGCCACGATAAATATTGACTTTGATTTCTCTATCTATTCTTTCTTTATATTTATTGTTCGTGTGAATTGGATAAATTGTTCTTACTTTTCTTTTGCTTATTTTGAATATTTTGATAATTGCAAAAACGTTTTTAAACAAATTTTAAAAGTCAAAAATCCAATTCACCCCCATCTTCGATTATCATTTCGGGCCAACAAGTTCCTTAAGACCCGCATGACACACGAAGTGTGTAATCCCTTAAAACATGATCTTTAATAAGATAATTATGAGCAATACACGAGCGCAAATATTGAGAGTTAATATTTGTTGTAGTGTTAAATGTGAAAGTATGTTGGACAGAAAAGTAATCCACTCACACGGGCATTCACCTTATTTTTTCTAGTTTGTTGGGAAAGAACTAAGATTAAGTTGATTTTGAACGCATAAAGAGATTGTGTTCATAATCAAGAGGCTTTCTTGCATTTTACAGTCATTAGTTCATTGTAAAAAAGTAAGAAAAAATCGTATGAAAAGATAAGCACGCCATAGAATAAACATCTATGCGATCATTAAATGATCAGATGTTAAAATTAAGAAATTTTTAGTATATTTTGTCTTAAAACCAAAAGTAATCATGTTAAGTGTGAGTTAAGGTTAAATGGCAAGATGTATCATAACTGAAACTTTTATATGGTGTTGACAATGTTGTATAAACATGCGTTCTTCTAAAGAAAAGAAAAAATACCACAACATATGATCATACCATGTATGTTATATACACGACCATAAGGATGAAAAAGATTGAAAAACAAAATAAAAAAATTGAAGATAAAGGTGATTAAGAGGTGTGGTTCATCAATTTTCGGTGACAGTAAAAATGTTCACCCAAAAAAATTTGAAGATAAAGGTAATTAGGAAAACTATTACATCATATATGAAAGAAGAGGACAATAAAAAAATCATCACCATTACATATCATTTATATAGTGGGTCTTTGGCGGAGGGAGTGGGGGACAGCACACCCTTGGCCACCCATCCCTACGGGAATGATTGCCAGCCACAAGTATTCTCAGCAAGTGCACATTAATATCTTCTCCGATACAAGTAACGATTATGTTTGTAATAAGAGACGGGGTCCTCTCAAGATCCAATGAATACTCTTATAATGCATGCTGTAGGGCCGCGTTTGTGTCCGTTTGAATGGAAGACAGGAAAGAAGTAAGTATTTGGCTTGAGGAGCTAAATAGGGGGCAGGTTAAGCCTATGTCATTCATTAAGGAATCATGAGTATTATTCTAAGCCGAAAGACATATTTTGTCTTTCTCTAAATCTACTAATCTTTGGGGGAAAACCAGTTACTGTACTGTAGGGCTAAAACCGAGGACCAAACAAAGGGCGCAACGCACACTATCAAAGTACGATCTTAAAGCCTTGCCAGGAAGCTCCAACCTTGTTTGTTCAACTTGTCGAATGTATTTATTCTACTTACAAGGTTTGTACATATAAAGAACTGATCATTAAACTTGTTGTTTTATCAAGTGCCGGCCCTATTTGACCTTTGAAATTTTTGGTCTATTATCATGTCCGGGAGCAATTTGTCGAGATGATTTGAAACCATATTCGACATTCATCAGATGTCCAATCATGTTTTAAACATTTACAGCTTGTATGCCATTTTAAACATATGTGGCGTACAGTTTCTTTTAGATTTTTTCTTTTGCATTTCTACTCAAAACTTGAGACAATCTTAAAATATTTCATAAAACCAATCTTTGCTTTGATGTCTCAAATCTTAATTGGAGAGTGCATAAGAGAATAAAAAAAATGTTGTTAACACTACTCAGGGGATTTAGCATGAGAACATATAACATTTAACATGTTCTTTCAAAAAGACATGAATTTTTACTTTTTTACCATTTAGAACATGATATTTATTATCCGTTAAATCTTATACTTTCCAATAATACTTTGTTTTGCATGTACAGTAATTGAATGTATTGACAAATTCGTTAATTACGTACTGTGTTAAATGAACGTGAGTAAATGAAGAGAAAAGGAGGTGGTGGTCGCCTGAATTAAGAACATAGAGTAGAAGCTAGAAACAAATACATATAATTGATTTTAGCACGTTCAATCCTTCAACTTGCATAGGCATAAGAATATCTCAATTATGATATTACTTACACGCATCCTTTAAAATAATTGGCTAATAAATCCATCATCCATGCAAAAGAAGGGAGCCCTTTTTGCACATAAATACCCTCTAGAATCATTCATGCAAAATTTTCTAATAAATCTTCTGTTGGAGGAATGAAATTATTAAATTATTTAAATAATTGGCTAATAAAAAATACCATCATTAATGAAAAGAAAGCCCTTTTTTCACAAAAATACCCTCTAGCTAGATTCATACCTGCAAAGTTTTGTAATCAATCCTTTACGACAAGATGATAGTAGAGATGTTGAACCGCCTGTTTCGGTTCATAAACCGGTGGTTCCAGTTTTTGGAATGGGGGAACTGAAATTGAACCGTAGTTCTAAGGTTTGGTTCGATTTCAGTCTGGTTCAGGGTTTGACTGGTCTTGACTGGTTAAATCGTCGGTCCGGTAAGTTCAACCCTTTTTCTATTTGTAATTAATTTTTATTCCGTTATATTTTCCACTTTGGTACCGGTTTGAACTCGTTAAATACACTTTTAAATATATATATTTTCTACTAAATTTTAACTATATTTTTATTTAATAAGTAGTTAATTTTTACAAATAAAAATTAAAAAAGATAAATAGTGGATAATTATAATAATTACTAATCATTTGGTGTACGATATTTTTTAATGAAAATCTACAAATAATTGGTGTATAATTATAATAATTTTAACAATTAATATAAGTACAAGGTTAGAATTAGAAGTAGTTAATTTATAAAAGTGAAAAAAAATTAAAAACAAGTTGAACCATCTGTTGAACTACTAGTTCAACTTGCCGTTTCGAAATCGGCGGTTTAACTGTTTCTAGAGAATTTGGACCGGAACTTAAACCGCAACCCTCTAATTTTGGTCGGCCGATTTCGATTCAGATTTTAACCGGAGTTTACCGGTCTAATTGGTTGGTTCCAGTTCAATTTCTACGGCTCTAGATAAGAGGAAGAAGGGGAAAATTGGTGGTCAGCCCACATGAATGACGTCTCAACATAGATATTTATTTTTTTTTTATCCTCTTTCTGATATTCCCATTGTTTCTCAGAAACCAACATGTATGATCTGCAAGTTGATGGGTCAGAGTTTAATCCCCGGAACTTAGTTTGACCCCTTTAATGTACTAATAATTAATTGCACGCAATAAACTAAATTACAAAAGCATGCAAGTTGAAGTTCTGTGGGGGCCAATATTTACTGTCTTGCATACTCCATCTCATTTATGAACCAAACTCACTAATAAAACGTCTCATTTTACATACATTGTATTCTATACAAGAATGAGAGAAATTGAATATACAGACTTACATACGATGAAGAAACATTTCCAATATTTTTGGCACTATAAATAGCAAAAACTGGTGTGTGTTTTCGAATCACGATTTGTTCAACAAGGAAGAGGTTCAATGGAACCAGGAGATCACGATAATGAGGGTGAGAGCTCCAAAATGGCGAATTCAACATTCACGAGTGCAGTGACACTTACTAAGTTGGGAATACCTCGTATTCCTCAACGTTATGTTCTTCCTCCTTCAGACCGTCCTAGTTCCCCCCTTAATCTCACTGACTCTACTTCTTCTCTTCTTCCTACTCTTGATCTTTCATCTCTTGACTATCCTTCTTTTAGGCCTCGTGTTGTAGATCAGATTCGAAGTGCCTGTATGGAACATGGATTCTTTCAGGTTTGAATAGATTCTCTTTTACTCGGAAAAACTATAGTTGATCAAGTTTGTAGGGAACTTATTGGTTGAAAACAACGTTCAACATGTTTTTAGCGTACGCTATTTATTTATATTTACACAAATTTATTCGTTCAAAACAATGTTCAACACGTTTTTAACATATGATATTTAAAATTGTCTTTTTCTTAAACGATGTGTCACTTTCTCTACATTTTTTTTTACAATTTAAAACCCCGTTATTTATCAATTATCAATTGTCACATTATCTTACTACTTGAAACTAACTCAAATGATAACGTGAATGGTATGATAAATGTTAAAATTCATATTTCGACTCCTTTTCTAACAAAAAAAAAAAGAACAAAAAGAAAGTTGAATCTAGGGACAGAGTTATTTGGTAATGCTTGAAGAACTTGGAAAAACTATAATTGATCAGCACAGGCGGGAAGTAAATACTCTACCTAATTTAAAAAGAAAAGAAAGGGTAGTAGATGCAACCTTAATTTACGTGCTGACTATATGTCAAATTAATATATATATTAATGCATGCAAGATTTAAGACATTACGTACAAACATTAAGAACTTACCTTGTGTATATATATGTTGGCAGGCAATAAACCATGGAATCCCTCTTTCGGTAATGAAGGAAGCATTGGAGGCAGCAATGGATTTCTTCAACTTGCCGGTGGAAGAGAAGATGGTTCTCATGTCAGATAGTGTTTATGGACCTGTCAGGTATGGAACCAGCTTGAATCATGCCACAGATAAGATCCATTTCTGGAGAGACTTCATCAAGCACTACTCCCATCCTATCTCGAATTGGATCCATTTGTGGCCATCTAATCCTCCTACTTACAAGTAAGTTAATCATAATCCTAGTAGACATTACTCATGTAGGAATCAAATTAACAATAAAATTTTAGTTTACCTGAATATAATTATGAAACTACTTACATACAGTATTCAACCTTCCCTCTCGACGTCTCTTAATTACGTCGAGTTGTGCAGATTTCTCCAACCTTCCTAATCCACTTTTTGTGAATTAGCTGAATAAAACTACACACGACTTATCTCAGAAAGCTATCACGATAATTATTTTTTTTAATTATCAATATCCAAAAACTGTGTAATATTTTCTTATATTTTATTAAAAACAACTACTTCATGAAAATGGGAAAAGGCTGAAATAAACCTTTTAAGTTTAGATAAGAAAATTCAATTTTTGTTTCGCCAAATAAATGCATCTAAGAAAAAAAAAAGATGATCCTCAATAATGTTAAGTTAGGAAAGAATGAAGATAAGGAAATGAAAAAAAAAAACACCTCACATTTTATTTATCAGAAAATAATAAATAATACACTCTCAGTTTCATTTGCAGGTTAAAAAAAAAGTAAATAATTATTAATGATTTCAAATATATGGAACCCTGAAACCATTATTGTCCTGATAATATTTTGTATATATTCTTGTTTTTCTCTGGTACAGAGAAAAGATGGGCGGGTATGCAACAGCAGTCCAAGGTTTTCAGAAGAAACTAATAGAAGCAATCCTGGAAAGCTTAGGCCTACGTCCAGAATGCTTAAAAGAGGAAGTTGAAGAAGGCTCACAAGTCATTGATGTCAACTGCTATCCTGCATGTCCAGAACCAGAGCTCGCTTTAGGCATGCCACCACACTCCGACTACGGATCCCTCACCATTCTGCTTCAGAGCAGCCCTAGTCTCCAGCTCAGGAACGCTGACAATGATTGGCTCTCAATTCCTGTCATTGAAGGAGGGCTTATTGACCAGTTAGGAGATCAAATGGAAGTGATGAGCAATGGATTATATAAGAGTATCATCCATAGAGTCATTGTTAATGCTGAGTATAAGAGGATTTCGATTGCAAACCTCCACAGTCTTGCTCTGACCACGAAAATCAGGCCTGCACCAGACCTCTTAGATGGACAGAACCCTGCATTTGCATCATACAATGAGTTCAGTTTCAATGATTTTCTTGATTTCCTCTCTGGTAATGATATTACAAAGGGCAGGTATATTGATACACTGAAGAAGTAACCATAACATTATAAGGCACAAAGAACTAAGCTGGATTAAAATATATATATATATATATATATAATGTGGTGTAATTGTGCATGTCAAGGTAATGTTACAATTTCATAGTTAAAAAAAGGGCATGTTATTATTCCTAGGTGTCCTACTATTACTACTTGTACTTGGTTGAAGAATATAAAGTAAAGAAAATCAATTTACTTGGATTACTTTCTGTTTAATTATATACCTTTTTTTAGCGTTAATAATGAATTCAATATCACTACTATTGTTCTTCACATATGTAGCTATAGTTTATGAACTAATTAGACTACACTGCTACTCTGTAAACACCATGTTGAGCACTTAAAACTTTTTTGAAATCTACTCCTGTCAGAATTTATAATATTCTTGTTGGAAAAAACGGTTCGTCCATGACGTGTGAACCGAACTCGGTTGATCAAAGTGTGAACCGGGACGATGGACCGAGACCAATTGGAGAGCCCAATTGAGATGGCCCATATGATAAGCTCATTGGGCCCAAAGCCCATTTAAGGGCTTATATATATCCACTCGGCGACGACACGTGGCGGCATTCTGGAATCGCGCGTGTCTTGCACGCTCGTAGCGTGATCGCGCGTGGGATAGACAGGTGGCGCCTGTTGGCGCGTGACAAGTGTCCCGACCTCCAAATTTTGTAAAATTTTTGTCAAAATAAAAATTTGGATTTTCTAGAATTTTTGACATATTTTTCACAATTTTTTTGAGTTCCAAAACTATTTTTTCCAAATTGTTTGCATATTAAAAGTGGTGTAAAAATTATGAAAATGTGTTTTCTGCCAAGAATTATTTTGAAAATTAGTTTTCAAAATAACTGATTTTAAAAATATGCAAATATGGTTCTCATTTAGATAATTGAAACGATATTTCAATTATTTGGGGAATACGCGAGTGCATATATACCCGTTTTATTTATAATTTATTACGCATATGTGAATGAGGTAAAATCATGTTGCATCAAAGGAAGTGCTGATTAAGGGAGAATTTTTACGACTCCCAAAAATAGTATTTTGGGATAGTGGAGGTTATAAAGATTATAAAATAATTGTCCATATATATACATAGGTGATTAAGGTTCGCTTAATTCATAAGAGATTATGATTCTTATCACCAATATTGATTAAAGGTATTGGTCCATACTCGAATTTCATGGAAACATGATTCCCTAAGTATCTTAAAAAGATACTTGGAGATTCTAGAAAATAAAAACGTTTTGACATTGGTATGTCTAATATTAAATCATGATCGCAAATAAAGATCATAAGACGTGGTAGATTCACTTTAAGGTCGTTTGATTTATAGAATTCTTCAAAAAATTTGGACAAACACTTTTGAATTTTGTTCTAACATATTGGATTGTGGTCTATTATGTATCCAAATTGATAGGTATAAGCTTAGTGCTATATGAGTTTGGAATTATATTGGGGATATTTAAGCATTATTCGTGTGTTAATACTGATCAAAGTTAATGTATATGTATTAACGTTGAAATTAATTGTTTGGATATCATGTTGGTTCAATAAATGATATTGATTTCATTTATTGTTTTTTAGCTTTTTGTTATGTTGATTTGTCTTAATTTAATATGCAATATTTTATATGTTGAATATATTGTCTAATTATTGAGTTTGTCTAAATAATTGAGATGACCAACATGGATTTCCCTAAGTCAAGTGGAATTTAAAAGTGAATCCAAATAGTCATTATTTACTGTCTATAAAATTAAATATAGTATAATTAATTATTAAGACCGAGATGGTAAATGTGCGCCTAGTGTACATTTCGATTCAAATCTTAATAAGAGGCTATGCTAGTTTAATTTTGGTTTGATAATAAATATATGTGTATTGTTATGCCTTACTGTTGTGCAATTATGTCTTGTTGTTTGTCATATTATTTATGATATTCACTGCTTGTAAAGAAGATTGATGTTGAGCCATACGAGCACATATGTTGAGCTTAGGCGGCAACAATTGTAAACCATAGATTATGAGAATCTAGCGTATACTATGAGAGCAAAAGCTCGTGCCCTTTGAACTTGACTAAGACTGAATTCAA
>CAODLS010441798.1:0-11515 GCA_948243855.1 Flueggea neowawraea | reverse complement strand
TTTTTGACTCGTTAATGTATGTGACCTTGATCCTTACGTACATGAGGTCCTCCTAACGTACTTTAACCTTAGATTCACGTACGTGAGCCTCTATTTTCTATATATATTCGAACCCCGACCATTTCGTCCGTCATTTTCATTTTTCACTCCCTCACCTTCAGATCGATCCTATCACTACGTCATTGCTTGCCCAGTGTTCCTAATCATCTCTGGAGGTAAGATTTCAATTCTAATCACCTCCTTTCATCCATTTCATGCATTAAATTTTAGAAATTCATTTTTGGCCGAAATTGAAATGGGTTTCAGATTTTTGCATGATTATGTTGAAATGGATGTTGTAGGTTGTTAGATTATGATTGTTGGAGGTTAGATTAACATAAATCTAGCTTGAAAACAGAAGAACCGATGAGTTATTGAGATGGCTAGGGTTAGATTCGAGTTTGACCAATTTGTGATCATTTGGTTGTTTGTTTGAGAAAATTGTTGATAGATTAATGTTCTTGAGGTTGAGATCGAACAATGGGTATATTTGGTTTCGATTTTTGTAGGCCGAATCGAAAGTTTGATAGTTTTGAGAATAAAGTTTTGAGATTTTGTATTTTTGTAATTTTAGAAAGTTGATATACAGATTTATAATTTTAGAAACTGGGGAGTTAGATTTTTAATTTTGGAAAATTTGGATTATATTTGTAAATTTGAAAATTTAGGTATAATTTTGTAAATTTAAGAAAATTAGTTAAAATTGTAAATTCGGAGAGTTCGGGAGCTCGTTTGAGGAATCTGACTACTTAGAATAGTCGTTTGTATATTCTCGAACTCAAGGGACTAATTTATAATTTTAAGAGGTCCGGGACTAAAATATAATTTTACAAAAGTCGGGGACCAAATCATAATTTTACATAGACTTTGATTTTTAGGCCGTGAGTGTTAGATCATCGATCGAAAGACGATTTCTGACGCCGATAGCGTCTGAGTGTGCATTTGAACTTCATGCATGTTCTGTTCTGCTACAATCACCGTGTTTGATCTATTGTGAATATTTATTTCAGCTTTGTACGGTTTTCGAGGTGACCAACTGTCGATCGACGGTCAGTGATTCGGAGTTTGGAAGCTCGACATCCAGGTGAGTAGATTGCAGCTTCAGACACATAGGTTGTGTCTCTTCCAATTATACGTTTTTTTTGTGCTATCACCTTACCATGAAATCGGAATAATTAAAGGATTGAGAATCCTAAAAATCTGGTCTATGTGAGGACTTATTTGTTATTGAATTGTTTTTGGAAAACCATTTGGATTTTGGAAAAAGAGTAGGTGTACTTTGTTTTGAAAGATTTTGCGCTTCAACGAAAGATAGATTATTTTTGAAATAATATAATTTGATTATATTATATTTTCAGTATATTTCAAAAATGAATACTGAAATTTGTTTTTGTTAAACGATTGATTGTTTGCATGCTTGGTTTTGAAAATCATGCCATTATGGATTTGATAAATATTTTGGAAACCATACTTTTATGTAAGTATGTTTTGGAACTCGATATATAAGCCGTGTCTCATATATCATTTGGTTTTTAATAAACCCGGCTGTATGACCGTTTGTGATTGATTTTGATGTACACGGTCCCAAGACCGCTTGTTATTTGATTTAAACATATACTATGTATATGTTTTGGAGATGAGACACCTTTGTTACAAGGCATGTAGCCCTTGGTATACCAATGATTGAGAGAACCTAGCTACCAGGGGTGTCGGTAACCATGCTGCCTAATGAGGCACATGATTTGATATTGATATAGGTGGATCCTCATTACACTATGGTTGGTCCACACTTTTTCGTGATTGGTGGCAGAGTCCACATCACGCTTGTTATGTCTAGTAATTGGTGACAGAGTCCACATCACGCTTGCTTTGGTCCGGGATCTGGGTTATATGTTTTGACTCACGTACTTATGGAATACATTTTGATTTTTGACGGTGGTGGGGCAAACCTCAACTAATGGCGATGGTGGGGCAAACCTCATGAGTTGAGTCTAGGCGAATCCCACATCTGCAGATTGAGTATAGGTGAATCTCACACCGATAAGATATGATTTTGAAAATAATACTATTAGTATTATGATGCTTATAAGGCAAAGTTTGATTATGAGGTTTTGATAAGAACTAAAAAGGTTTTAGTTTGAAAATCATGATATGATAAAACGTTTTTGAAACGTTTTGCTTTGTTATTGAAAGCACATTGGCTTTGATGAGTTTTGAAGAAATATTGGAAAGATGTTAGAAATATTCATGAAAGTTTTTGATAAACTCATGAATGATTTCATTTATGCTGTTTGCTTTGATTGAGAACGATTTTGAAATGATTTTCAAAAAGTTATTATGGTATAGCGTGTATACATATATTTATATGTTGACTATATTTGCATATGGTATTTTTGAACTGTTTTCAAAACAGTCTTTGTGAGGCACATATGAGGCAATATGGAGTGTTTTTCCTCACTGGGTTGACCCTCTTTCTTTGTTTTGTTTTGTCTCCTATTTATTATCATCTTGCAAGTGACTATTGGGGATTATGATTGTTGACATTTGATGCTCAGTGAGGTATCCTAACGTTGCGGTCAGCGCTCTTTTGATCTGGCCCCAGTTGTGTGATTAGTAGAGGCTCCACACCGGGTTTTCTGTGGGTTTTGTTTTAGTTTTTGTTATTGTATTTGGTATTTCAAATGTTTAATTTGAAATTATTTCCGCACAAATCTATATCATGTTTTGTTTTAGTAAATGATGTTGAAACCTTTAATTGGTTTTTATCATATTTCATTAAATATGATTTTGGGTAATAATTCTGTATATGGAGGCTTGTGCGAGATGAGACGGGCTCCCATAGAAGGTTCACCTCATACGCCGGTCATGGTCCCGGGAATGGGTCGTGACAGAAAGCAACAAGCATCTTATCATTGTCATTCCATTCTTCCTTTGACTTTTGAACTTTTTCACCATTAATGATTTTAGTAGGAACAAATGGGGACCCTCTTGAACAATTTCCCAAACATTGGTGCTTTCTGACTTCATGAATTCCATCATTCGTGTCTTCCAGTATATATAGTCACTACCATAAAAAAAGGAGCTCGGTTAATAGATAGACCCTTATATTTAGACATCTTATTCATAGATGTCATTTGGATCTTTTTCTGTTAGGGTGTTAAGCCAAGTTTAAGAGAACTAGCTCTAATATCAATTGTTGGTCCGAAATGGCAATCCAAGAGGAAGGGTAAATTGGATTTCAAAAATTTTTTAAAATGTTTTTGCAATGATCAAAGTATTGTAGATAAGTTAAAGACAAAGCAAGAGCACTAATCCAATTCACACTAATAGTAAATTTAAAGAGAGAAGAGATAGAGAAATCAAAAACAATATTTATAGTGATTCGGTCCTTTTAACTTACGTCCACTCCTCAAGTTTCCCTTTGAAATTTTGAATCCACTATGTCTTTCTTCTTCAATGGGTGAAGACAACCTTTTACAAACTCTTACTTCAAAGGTACAAGATTAAACCTCTCACACTATAACCCTTGTTTTCAAGACAAATAAGTAAACTATTATCTCTCTATTACAATAATTTTCTTTAACAATAAAGAATGAAAATAAAATCTATCACACTCAAACAATAACATATTTGCAAGTATGAAGCACTTTTGAGAAATGAATAAAAGATGAGAAAATGTGAGCAAATGAGAGCTTGATGTTGTTGCAAGATGATAACAAATTGTTGTATATACTTCTCTGAAGTATCTTGGGTCTATTTATACCTTTCCAAGTCGTACTAGTCATTGTAGGAATTAATATAGCTGTTGTGAGATGGATCAACCCTGTATTTAATGTTTTGACATAGCTTTTAACTCGAGTTATCCTTATGTGTTACTCGAGTTATCCATTTGAGAAACACGACCTGAAGATGTATATCTTGAGTTATCCAAACCAGTTACTCGAGTTATCCATGAAAGTGATCGTTGAGACCACCAACATTCGTCATTTAAACTCTGATCTTGTCAGTCCTAAGTATAATGATTTTGTCTCCAATTGATTACTTGATTAATAGAATTTGTTACTTAAGTTATCCATTTCATCCAAGCTTCCTATTTGATTAAATTACTTGCGTTGTAAACCAATGATGCTTGAGTTCAATTTTTGTCTCTGATACTTTAGGATATGTAACTCGAGTTATAATCCTTCTTTACTCGAGTTATGAGCGGATTTACTCGAGTTGGAAACTTGAATCGTGGCCTGGGATGCATCGCTTACTTGATTGGACAAAAGTGTAACTCGAGTTATTTGGACACTGAACAACTCGAGTTAAGGCTACATGTTACTCGAGTTGAATTTTCAAGTCCGATGGTTGATTAATCTTTTGAACGCTTTGGATCTTCTAGTAAGCTGGTTTGCTTGAGTTAGAGAGTACGATTACTCGAGTTATTCAGTAGCTGGACAACTCGAGTTATAATGAGGTTAACTCAAGTTGAATTAAATGACTGATGTGGTGAATTTTCTTTTGTACTTTTGGACACGTTGGTTGCTTCATTTGCTCAAGTTGATGAAATATGTAACTCGAGTTAGGCTTGAACAACCATGCTTAAATACTCAAGTATCTAACTCAATTTTGTTTATCATCAAAATATAAGGGATCTAAATATTAATCACCCTTAGTTCAACATGTACAAGCTTTTATATTATAAAAAAAAGTCATTTGGATATTTTCTAAAGCATGTTAACAAAGTGAGTAGAGTCCATTTACAAAATGTGTACAAAACCTATATGTTTTGTGATCGAAACTTATTGAAACTCGATAGAAAATAAATATATTCGTGGACTTTGACCGAAACTTAATATTAATGTTTGTTTCTCTTGATGGAAGTGCAATTTTCACCTAAAACTTTATTGAAATTAAATTGAAATCTGGTTAAACTTTATTAAAACTTGCAACTTGAGGGAAAGAAAACTGGGTGTGATAAAAAAATGAAATCTAGAAGTACAAACACGTTGAAAACCTTTCGTGAGATTTATTGAAACTCGAAAAAACCAAATTGGATGTGTTTGAAATGAAAAATGAATTCCCAAATCAACAACAAAATTGTGAAACTTCGAATGTTTTGCCTCTAAAGTTATCTCTAAAGCTAAGGATGTTTTATCTAACTATAAGAAGGCTCCATTTTGAAGCCAACAACCTCATGGAGCCAATGCGATTAAACAGAAGTTACGTTAAGGAAATTCTTATTGGGACAAAAATAAGCTGTCAATTGTCTTCTCTGCTCTTTCACTCCATCCTATCTAAAAACTAACAACATTATTAAGGGCAAAAGCATTATAGTTTTTGTGCAAATGACCGAAACACCCCTAACCCCCTTCATGGGCACCATGCATGGACGTACATTCGAGCGAAATTAAAGCCAAAACCTTACAATGTAATGGATAAAAATGTCACAAGAAAATAACAGACACAAAACAAGATATTTAAAGCCCTGATCAGTTTCTATATAAATTGTGGGAGAAGCAACAAAGAGAGCAGGGCCGGAGAAAAATATTGTTTCAGCGTTTCGGCATTTCGATTATCTTATAAACGCTCAACTGCCGATGCGCTGAATAGAACAATCTTGCATGCCGGGCGTAAGAAACAAAAAAACCAACAAAAACTGCCGGCAAAGACCTGTGATTCACCCTTCCTGACGGCCAAAGCGATTGCGGTGGCGGCGGAGAGAGCATATATCATTTGACAAATAACGATGAAGCTGTTAGGCCTTTGCGTTTTGTTGTTCAAGTGTTTGGTTGTTTCTGCGCACTTCCAAATCGGCGGACTCGACGTAAGCTGGAAGCCGGCAACTGCCACCTGGTATGGCGCCCCCGAGGGTAGCGGCAGCGATGGTAACCTTACTACTCTCCCATGAATTAATTCAAAACGTTTCTTGTCTAATCCATTCCTTTGTATGTTGAGTCAGATTTCGACAAGCCACATTCATTCTCCGTTGATAAGTTTTCGCTTTTGGTCGATTTTTTAAAATCTTCATTGATTTCAACAAAAAATATGCATTTGAGTTCTTAACAAACGAATTCATAATTTGAATTTATTTGATTTTTTTGAATTTATTCAGAATTGACAACATACATTCAAAATCGTCTGACATACACTTAACCACTTGAACCTTAAAGGCTTAAAAGTTGAATTCGTAGATTCAAGCATGCGTATTAATCTCTCTCTGCCATTTTCTCATGAACAGCTTGAGTTTTTTTTTTTGTAAACTAAATAAAATCTCTAAAGATTCCAATAAATGCTTAAAAAATTTAAGCACTCATCTTAGTTTTACTCTTTCCCAATATATAATACATTAAACACCAATAAATAGTAATTAAAATAAATATAATAGTTGCTAAGGATAAGTAACTCAGTTGGTAAGTATTTAGATGAATGAAATTTTCAAAAAATTTTAAGAATATGGGTATGAACCTTCTCTTTTGTGAGATATACAATCTATACAAAAAATAAAAATAATAGTTTTTTATTTCATTAGTTTTTTTATAAACTAATGATTTTATTACGCATAATCCACAAAGCATGAATTAACAGGAGATAGAGAAAACCCCACTAGTACTCAAAGTGCTTTCATCATATTAGAACTTACAATCATCTAGAGCGTTCATTAACATTTCCTAATTTTAGTCTTTCCAGTGAATTCATTGCTTAGAGAAATATACCCTAATATTTGCAGGTGGTGCATGTGGATACGGGACGTTGGTAAATATGAGGCCATTGAAGGCTCGGGTGACTGCAGTAAGCCCAGTGCTGTTTAAAAACGGAAAAGGGTGTGGAGCATGTTACAAGGTCAGGTGCCTAGACAAGAGCATTTGCTCATCAATACCCGTCACTGTTATTGCAACCGACGAGTACCCCAATGGTGGTCCTTGCGGCAATGGCAAAACGCACTTCGACCTCAGCGGTGCTGCCTTCGGTCGCTTGGCCGTTGCCGGTAAGGGTAATGATATCAGGAACCGAGGCGAGCTTCAGGTTATGTACCGGAGGTATGTTTTTTTTTTTAAGTTATTTTATTTGTTCTTATTATAATTTGATTCTAATATCAATGAACTACAAACTCTGCTTTTCAATTTAAGAAATATATTTGGTCTTTGTATATCAAATTCAAGTTGGTGTATTAATTCTTGTATATTAGCACTCTAAAAAATGTGTTAATTATTTACTTTTTTACAATGTACTCTACCAAATTTATCGAGAAAATGTTTTGCATGTACTATTTGCCATTTATTGTTTTCTAATTGTGTTTGCAGAACTACTTGTAAGCATCGTGGAAAGAATACTACTTTCAAAATTGGACCAGGTTCGACAGCTTATTGGCTATCAATTATGGTGACCTTTCAAGATGGTGATGGTGATGTTGGAGCTCTTCAAATTAAAGAAGTATGTAAAATATTTTCCTCCACATTTTACATTTACTTTCAACTTCTAATCCTTGTTGTCATGTACACTATTAATAACAAAAAAAAAATTACGAGAATTTTAATATCGATAATTAGTTATGACATATAGATGTTTTGAATGAAAGGAAATTCTTCTCAAGAACAATTCAACCTTAACACATAAGCTACTAGGTGAGGCACAATATTGATTTTTAAGTATATTCTCTTACATAAATCAAGTGAAAGCTCGTTGAGTTTAAAACCTGTCTAAGCCCTCATTTGTCTTTTATTTAATTAATTTAATCAATTAGCCAACATACGAAGGTGACAAATTTGAATTCAAACCATTTAGGCATAAGCTATTTTAGTACCTTATTAAGAACTATTATATCTAAAAGGTTAAAATAATATGTCGAATTTACAATGTGGTTTTAACCGCATTCTGTTACAATTGAACGCTTAACTTGTGTGTTCTCAAATCTGCGTTGGCAGGCAGGAGGGTCTGAGTGGCTCCAAATGAATCATCTATGGGGCGCAAATTATTGTCTTAATCTTGGGCGACCGTTAAGAGCACCATTCTCTGTAAAGTTGACAACACTAACTACAGGAAGAACACTCGCTCAAAGTGATGTGATCCCCAGTAATTGGACTGCAACTGGCACTTACACCTCTCGCCTCAGTTTTCTTACATAAACACAGAACTTCTTCCATGTTTTCTTGTCACATAGAGACAACCTTTGTTGCAATGTCTTTTCGGCTTAATTTCCTTAATTAACAGTTTATGTGGGCATCGTTTGTAATTGTGTCTATTTGGACTTTGTGTAGTTTATTTGTTCATTGTCTAGCCGTCTCCAAAGGAGAGAGTGCATGCCGTCAGTTGTAATGTTGCATCCATGTTTTTAGGCCATGTATGTTTTAGTTAATTAGCCATGTTTGTTTAATAGCAAGTGCATTTCGCTTTTTCTATAATTCAACATATATTTAACGTGTTCTTTCTTTCTTTCTTTTTTTTTTCAGTTGAACATATATTTAACGTTTTTCTTATAAGTTGTTTGTCTCGAAATTGTATTCCTATAGACCAAAAGATCGAGGAAAAGAACCTGTACAATGAAGTACAAAAAGAACTTGATAACCTATGAAGGGAAGATTATAAAGTGTAATCCAATTTATAAAAAAACCTAAAAGAAATAATTACTATGCCTACCTAAGCTACAACACTACCACAGAGAAAATTACATGGCTTATTATGGCGTCTGTGATATTACGTTCTAAACTTCAATTGCTACTTCTTTAATTATTACAATCATGTAATAAATCCATTTGCGAGCCATTGCCCAGATGTTTGAAACACTTCCTTGTACATTTCATGAACCTTTTGTGAATCTCCTCCATAACTTTAGACGAAGACAAGATTTGATTTCGATGTTGAATAATCGAATTAGTCTTAATCCCTTCGACCGAGTCATCTTCATTATCATAGTGAAGACTTCCAGAGGGACCTAATTAAGAATTTGAATTTCCTTTTAATCTTCGGGCAAACATCGTCCGGATGGATCTTAGAAATCACCTGTTTATCATGCCTTGAAATTATCAATATATTTAACGTTTTAAGATATTATAGTAAAGAAATTATGTGTGTGTGAAGTTCATTATGTAGCAAGAAGGTTTACTATATATACGTGCATGACTGTGATGTCATTTTCCAAGATTACAGGATATTATCAAATATACAGTTTTGATATCATTTGATCAGTGTAAATCAATGCAAGATTATCTCTAAAGTTTTTGCTAAATTACAGTTCTAAAAGTTTGCTCTATCAATATACATACACGGATACACCATCCTAAAATCATGCTATACAATTATGCATGCAAGAGCCAAATATGCCGAAAAATGAACAAAATCACACTTCTTCAACTCTTAGCTCTCAGCTCATTCTCGCGCGATGCTCTTCATTTATCGTGACGGCAGAAGAACCATATTCAACTACATACTATTTTCTAAAATTTTGTTGGGGTTAAACAGGAAGACAATGTGTGGAGTGTAGTGGCTAATGAAGTTCTTCACGATGCTTGCTTTTCGGTTATTGAATGGTAAGATGTTGGGTTTTTTTTCCTCTCTTGTTCCCTATAGTTCTTCTGCAAATGACTCCTAGCTTGTGCGCTCTATCATCTTCTTCAACACCGACTCCACAACTCCATAAAGGCACTTTTGGGGTAACAGACTTGAAAATTTACTGGGTGGACACAATTTTTAAGAGCCTGAATGAGTGAAACAGATTGGAAGCCTTGTGGGTGAATTGAATTGAATTGAAGAGACCAACTAGATAAAATTGAATTGAAAAGTGGAAGTTACTCCTATGCAACAATGGAGACTTTTTTAAAATTATTTCAACTTAAGAAATCTATTTTCATTTAAAAAAAAATTCTGATTCTATTTACTAGAATAAACAAACTAACATATCAGGAGAAAGAAATCACATAAACTAAGGAAAATTCTTTATTAAATTTGGTGCATGTAAGTGAATTAATAATTGGCATATAAGATTTATGGACCATGTCTCCACATATATTAGAAAAAGGGAAAATTAACCTATTCACTCTCTTTGTCCATTTTTCTTTTCTCCTTACGTCACTCCAATTTTTTTCTAATTGAATACCCATTTTTTATCTTTTCATACAGAGCTTTCTCCCTTTTCAACTGTCACTGTCTTCTGTCTGCACTCTCTTTCTCTCTCTAATTCTATCGTTGCCCCTCTCTCTCTATTGTCCCTCCCCTGCTCCTCCTTCACTGTTGTTGGCCTCTCCGTTGCCGTCGCACTTCTCCTCTTTGACGCGTCTCCTCCGTTGTTGTCCGCCTCCATTTCGCCTTCGCCGCCGTTGATGCATGATAATTTTATATAGATATTCAAACATAAATTGATAGCATTTTGTCCCTAAGTGTATTTAATTGTCCACAAATTTATATATTTTTGCGTTTTGTGTAGGGTCAATGAAAATGCATGGAATGTGGATAAAATGTGATGAAAATGGCATGAAAAAAGAGTCATCAAAAGAAGCCTAAGCGATGGAAAGAAACGAAGGAAAAATCAACTCAAAAGGAGATACAATCATCATCACACCTTGTGATCATGGCCATGATGAAGGGTGTGATGAACAACCAAAGGCTCAAGAGAACCAATGGAGGCTCACGGTTATGATCTTGACCGTGAACAAATGAAAGAATGGCCGTGATTGAGTCACACTCATCAATCATGGCTGTAAGAGCAAACCATGATCGAGTCACGGTCAATGTTCACGGCCGTGATGAAGAGGAAGCCAAGACTGTGAACTTGCAAGCATTTATTTAAAAAGTCAGTTGCTCATCACGGTCATGATGCTGACCTTGATGGTGACCGTGATGGCCTCACAGTCATGGCTCATGACCGTGAGACTTGACCATGATGCACCTCCAGAACTGGACAAAATTTTGACAAGGAAAGAGAAATTGTGGGGACCAAAGGCACAATCAAGGGGCATTTTGGAGAGAATTTTTTTAGGGTTTTGAGGTCATGTAAGGGGGTATAAATACTCCTTAAACTTACTCTTTTAAGCATTCTTGGTGACTCCTAGAATCGTTCTATTTGTCTTTTCAATTTTTAGATAGAGCATTTTAGGTTTTGTGCAAGAACACAAAGGAGATCTTGAAGGTTTTGGATTTCTTGAAGGAGACTTGAAGGCATCCTCCACATCGACTCTTCCTCTATTTCTTCACACTAGAGTTTGATTTCCATGTTTTATTGTTATTTTTATTATTTTTTTGTTTCCTTTAATTATGGTAGCTTAAATATCTTATTAGGACTTAGAAATGTAAGCTACTAATGAATACTTGCTATTTAATGAATGTGCATTGTTTTTTAGCATTTAATTTCCACATTTGAAGTTTATTTTTAATGGGTATTGTGATTATGTTCATTATTTGATAGATTGCCCCCATGGATTTGATTTAATGGCTTGTTATGCTTGATTATAATTATGTTTGATCACCATAGTTGTAGTTTAGGTAAGCCTAGTTTAAGAAT